>CANNZV010000666.1:0-239087 GCA_947561585.1 Caprella mutica
GGGCCCAGCTAACCAAATGCTGTTTGTCCCACGTCTGATACCCCTCGCTATAGAGGGTTTAAGACGTTGGGCAAGACGTGGGGCGGGGGAAATCAGACGTCTTGCAGACGTTAACCCTCTTCATTTGCACAGGGGTCCCTCCTCTGCAAGACGTCTGATCCCACGTCTTGTCCCTCTCTGACAGAAGGGGGACATCCACATGTCCCGACGTCTTACCCCACTCCGTTTTCAAGACGTGAGACAGAGTGTGGATGTCCCTCGCTATAGAGGGATTCAAGACGTGGGACAGAGTGCGGATGTCCCTCGCTATAGAGAGAAGAGGGATTTAAGACGTGGGACAGAAGTGCGGATGCGTCC
Source organism: Caprella mutica (assembly GCA_947561585.1). NCBI lineage: Eukaryota > Metazoa > Arthropoda > Malacostraca > Amphipoda > Caprellidae > Caprella > Caprella mutica. The sequence goes on from CANNZV010000666.1 coordinate 358, forward strand.
CTCGCTATAGAGGGATTCAATACGTGGGACAGAGTGTAGATGTACCCCTCTGCAAGACGTGGGACAGAATGCGGATGTCCCTCGCTATAGAGGGATTCAAGACATGGGACAGAGTGTAGATGTCCCTCTCTGCAAGACGTGGGACAGAGAGTAGATGTCCCTCTCTGCAAGACGTGGGACAGAGTGCGGATGTCCCCCTCTGCAAGACGTGGGACAGATTGCGGATGTCCCCCTCTGCAAGGGGGACATATCTCCCTTCTGCCCAAACTACTTCTAGTATAGACATTTCGTGCAAAAAAAGGGGTCAACCTCGGACAAAGTGAAACAGAAAGTCTGAAAACTATTTTATATTCAGAAAAATGCCCTCTATAACATATCAAAATCTTAAGGAATCCTGGTGGTGGAAGACTCCATAAAAGCATTCCAAAATGGCAGCCGTAAAACTGATATATTCCTATATCTCCTCTTCGAAATGACTTAGTACTTGTGATTTTTAACTGTTGAACATACATTTTCTTGCACCAGAAATCCAATGAAATCTATTTTAATAAGCTAATCCTGACAAAAAATCCGAAATGCCGACCATTTTAAATAAAATAATAATAACTTTAACTCAGAATCGATTTGGAAGCTGTCTTTAAAAAAATGACTTACTTTTTCATATAATTACATACGATTAGATAAAAATGAAGGTTATAAATGGTATGATACTCATATTATGAGCATTTATTCAAATATATTAGGAGTATATCAGAGCTCTCTCCAATCTTGAGATGTATGGAGAGATTATGAATGTCTTAGCGGCTTAGCGAGTTGTGCCATATTATTTTCGCACACCAAGCTCTGTATTGAGTAGCTAACAGTAATACATAAGAAATATTTGTTTCTTATCTTTGCTTGTTACTTTTTTCAAATGGAAAATCATTCTTTAGTGTTTGCCAGTGAATGTGTAAATATTAAATAGAAGTTATTACGGAGAAAAAATACTGAAAAGTCTATTCGTTGAGCTTTTATAAAAGTTTTAATGAGGTAAAAAGACACTCTTTCATTTATCAGCTATCGACAAGAGAGAACACACTTCAGCTCAGATCCAAGCTTGATTAGTATCTCGACAGGGGCGCATGCAACCAGCCAAGTTAATGTGGATTCAGCCAAAACTGTTGGAACTGCTATCATGACTAACCTGGATGGACAAATATCTGTCAACTACACATTCTAGAAAAAGAACCAAACCATCACGTTGGCTTCCAAATCGGGAGTATTGATTGATGGTGAGGCAGTACAGGTGGTTCCCCAGCTGCTTTTCCAGCGATTGACCATTGATGCAAAGGATACAGAGGACCTGCAGTCTGTGTTTAAATATGAACTATGCAGTTACCCACCAGCTCTATTTGGTTCCACACTTCTGCTTCGACAGCCACATAAGCCAATGCTAGCCGAGGCTATTTGGACTCTCTTGACACACGACGCATCTGGAATTACAAGCCAAGTCCACTATGTGTTGGATGGTGGGGCACTTGTCTAGTAAATTCCATGGACACGTGGCTCAACAAACAGAAGTATCTGCACGCAATACACAGAGTATGTGGCAAGGAAGTATGGACAGACAACAGTCGGTTTTGATGGCTATGATGGTACATCAACAAAGAATACAACACACCAGAGACGTGCGAGAGGGAATGCTAGAGCAGCAGTGACGTTTGGTGAAGATATGTTGATGACAATTAAAAAGGAAAGATTCCTGAGAAACAAGCTGCCCTTCATAAACATGTTCAACACCAAACTACGGTCACAGAACTGAGAGACACATCATTCTGCATAGTGTAATAGGCAGCCACATCTGACACTGTGCTGGTCGGAGATGACACAGATCTACTCATCCTTCTCATTTAACACTCCAACCTCAACTCATGCAACCTCTTCTTCCAACCACAGCATAAGAATAATGTGAAAGAAACACCTGAACATGAAGCATGTAAAGCTGCCGTTAGGCCCTTATGTATCACACCACAATTTCTTCATATAAGATCTTATGGGGGGAGATACTACTATACTCCAGTGCATGGCATTGGCAAGGGAGCTTCCCTCAAAAAAATTAAAACCAGTTCACACTTCCGTGAACAAACAGATGTGTTCGACAGACACGCAGTGTCTAGTGATGATGTTGTAGATGCATGAGATAAATCCATGTCATGCCCTTACAATGGGAAACCAAAAGAGTCACTAAACGTGTTGCGACATGGACGTTTCTGCCAGAAGTTCTCGCATCCAGGTCTTCTCATGAGCAACCCCAAAGCCTACCACTCTCATCAGCAGCTGCAAAACACCAAAGTCTTCGTTTCTACTACCAAGTCAAGAAGTGGAAGGATATTGCAGCTAATGATCTATGGCCAGTTGACTGGGGTTGGCGGAATATCAGTGGAGGACTCGTGCCCGTACAGACAAAATTGCCACCAGCACCACAAGATCTACTCAAAGTATACGCTGCAACTTCCAGACAGACTGCAGCAGTTTGAAGTGCACTTGCAAGAAGCACGACATGGAATACTCAGCTGCATGTGGCAACTGTAGAAGGTCGGCATGTACGAACTCAAGCCAAACCCAGCATACGCTTCATCCACGCTTTGAGCTGGATGGAGTAGTGAAAGATAACCACTTTGGTTTGTGTTTCCTCTCAGTAAACGATCCATCCACGCTCTGAGTTGGGTAGAGTGGTGGAAGAGAACCCTATTTGTTTGTGTTTTATCTCAGTACACGCTTCATCCACGCTCTCAACTGGATGGAGTGTATTCATTTCAATTGATTCCTGGCAACAGAAAATATACATATAGAACTTTATATCAAAGCCCTAAGTCAGTAAGAAGAGGAAATATTTGAAAATATCCGAATTATGCAGCCATTTTTGGACAAAGGCTGCCATTCGGTTTTTTTTTTGGTCAGGTGTGTGATGTAATGATTTGATATAGTTAGTACGTCATTAGTATGTCACTATAAATGTAAGCTTTGTAGAATGAACAAGTTAGTACGCAGGTAGCCACCGCTCAGAAAACATCTCCTGAGCACAGTTCGCAGGTAGCCACCGTGCAGTCAACATCCTCTAATCACAGTCGCAAGTAGTGCCATTCTAGTCAACATCTTCTGATCAGTCTTGTAGTTAACTCCTTGAGCACAGTCACCAACTAAAGTTTCGTGAAGTAACAACGATAGTACTTGTGATAAAACGAGAAGATTTTTAACACGTTGAAGGTGTGAATACTATTTGACAATTTTAGTGAGAAATTTAAGTATAAAAGTTAAATAAGAACAGTGACTAAGTAAACAACAGAGTTGTTGTTGCAAGTGAAAGATCACCAGCAGCTGGTAGTTATATACCCAGTCAGAAATTATACACAGACGAACAAGAAGAGGAGCTGAGGAGGAATAAAAAAGATAAGTCATCCATTACTTTTTGATATTATTAAATTATTAATTTTCCCAGTGCAGACGATTATCTTATTAGTAGAATATAATCAGTATAAATTTTTTTTCAAAACGATTGATAAAATAAGTCATAGGTAAAGTAGAATATATTGCGATTTTTTTTTTATGAAAAAATAATATATGATAATCACTAATCTTTTGTTATTCAATAAGAAGGGGGAGAAAGAGAGAGAGTTCTTGAAGTTTAAAGGTGTTGTTAGGAGGCAAATTTATAGCAATTAAGTATGAGTTAAATAAGAATATGGCAACTGTCAGTTTGACTCAATTTGGAATGAAACCGTAAAGTAGTTTGTGGTAAACTGAAACCATGGAGAAAGTTAATTTTTCTCAGGTAAGTTTTCGGTAAGCTGAAACCGTAAAGTAATTTGTGGTAAACTGAAACCACGGAGAAAGTTAATTTTTCTCAGGAAAGTTTTCGGTACAACTGAACCGTAATTTATAGTTCGTGGAAAAGCTGAAACCACAGATTCAGAGAAAGTTTGATTTTCTCAAATGAGTTATAGCGGTATGTGAAACCGTAAAGTGAATTAATGAGGTTCGATTGAGGGTCGAACAAGTTAATTAAAAAATGTTATGAGTAACCAGTGTGATATGGGTTAAGGGTTAACAACAATAACGCAAAAGTGCGATTAAAGAAACTACTATGACACTGAGTAGTGCAGTAGAGATGTATGCATGTGATTAGTAAAGTCAGTGTATCTACTGTACCAGTGGGTAGAATAGTATAGATTGCTATTTTAAAAGATTAAATGTTGCTAGTGACGGAAAAAATGCCATTATTTATTAATTTATCTTGCGAAAAAGCAGTTATCATCTAGGAATTTTCAGACAGCAGATATTGTTGATAGTTCAAGATGTCTGAGTCAGTTAATAAATAGACATCCCGTGATCCAAGTAAGTATCACGGTGTAAGAACATGAATGTGAGAAGTAAGATCAGCAATATTAATGAGACATTAATCAGGAAAAATGATGAGATTATAAATTAACTTACGTCTATATTTAAAATATCTATGATATTAAAATTATGAATTCGCAAAGAAAATGAAATTAATACTGAAGAGTGAATTTGAAAATAAGTAATCACTATGGGTGATTAATAAATTATAATACAAAATATTTATGCCAGGGGTCACAAATGCTAATATTTTCTCTGTTTGCAGAATTCAAAAAACGAAGAAAGAAGAACTGACAGCAGAGGAACCATTACAGTGTTCCTAAATCAAAAAGATGGAGAACGAAGATCCAACAGTTGCTGATCAAGTCATGCACGTAACGCTAGGAAGGACACCTACCTCATCGAAGGAGTCAAGAAACAAAAAGAACCACATATCCACACAACCACATGAAACCACATACCACATATAAGTTATCAAGAACTTTAATAGCTCTTTAATGATCAGCAGATTAATCATTGAATCGTAACAAAAACTACCGACATAGCATTTTAATTATTATTTTAATTGATGACTCAGCTTGTTTACTTAATAGAAGTACGCAGTCTATTAGGTGAACATATGAATTGAATACAGATGAATTAATATTCATACTGTGAATATTTGTGAATAGTTAAAAGTGAATATTTAGAAATAAATATTTTTTCATTTTGAAATACTTATTAGATTTCGATTATTAGAAAATTTTAGAGTCAGAATAAATTAGGAATTTGCAGGAATGAACTATTTTTAAATTAATATACATGTATACTGGTAGTTATAAAATCTTCAGACCGGTTTGTTATTTGAAGTTAATTATTTTGTGACTTTGAATTAAAACAGTGTCATTGGATATTTCCCTTCTGCTCAAATGTTTGTGGTTTTAGAATGGTTGTTTGACAATAATATTTATTGCTTTAAGAGAGTGAATAAGAGTTTCAAACTCTGTTACATGTAATGCATTTGGTGAGGGTAATTAACCACCTACTGTTTTCTCTATGCCAGAGGTTTTCTGTGGTTTACTTTATAGAAATAACGAGCTTTTGAGGTTTCATGTATCCTAACGGATTTCAAGTTTGATGTTTCTTTTCTGTGAGAAAGTAATTAGTTTAGTCGGAAATATAGGAGGAGTTATTTTTGAATTGATCAGTTTCTATTAGTTGAGGGTAGAATTAGGGACAGCCTACAGGAGAGTTGAGCACCAATCGGAATTGGAGAAGTGAGATCAGCGGCATCTTACGTTTGGATTTGGGTGGAGTTTTAGATGAATCTGGGGAGTATAAATATAAGCGGTGGATTGAGATTATGAGAGAGTCCTACCCTGTCTGTCGTCACTCTCTGCTTACAAGAGTGTCTTAAGTAGTTTACCGGTCTGGATAAGACCCCGGCGGGGTGAAGTCTTCTCTCACCCCAGCCTTAGGTGACCATCGCAGGACTTAGTCGATGAAGATCTCCGCCCGTCATAGTGGTGGAGATAGGATCCTTAGCAAGTGACTGAATCTTGTAATTCAATGGATCCCGGCAGCAGAGGTTGTATTCTTTACGGCAGAGTCGAAGCCAAATGAGACAGGATGTGGGAACCAAGAACTGAAGTGTATTGTAGAATAACTTCTGACGTTGCAGAACAACTTCTCATGTTGCAGAGCAGACATTCAATAAGCAGTAGGAGTCTGAAGCCAGAGTCACCATCATCGTACCGAGATTTGCACGAGTTGTCGTCCACGTCAATTAACAAAGTTCCATTGGAGGACTTCAGCCGTTCCCAATACGCTGGTACAGTGGTTCCGAAGAGTTTCCAGCCGCATCAACTCCATTAGAAATTCAGTAACCCAACCCGTATTCCCTCGGTGATTGTGTCAGTGTTTATTTGTGAAAAGTAAACTCTCAACCTCCAAAGCATGACCCATTTTGTAAGTTAAACTCCTCCATAGGTAGATATTTGATTAATTGAATTAAATGTACGATGTTTAGGTAGGATTTACTATTTCTTGAACCTTTAGTCTGATCTATTACTTAGTTAGAGTACACCTAATTTAAACTATGACTGTGTTTCATTTAACCTTGTTATTTTGGTACGATATTTGATTTGATGCTATTTAATGAAGTGAAGATATTGATGATTATTATTGACAAGTAACGTAAACAGTAAATTAAACAAATTGATTATTCTTTCTAGGGAGAATCGTAACCCACGTAATTAAATGGCCGCTCGGCACTAATTAATAACCACGCTACCATGTGAATGAAAGAACTTAAATACTGGAAATATTGAATAAGAATTATTGAAATAAAGAAATGCCTGCCTGGCAGAAATAAGAAACAACCCCCTCAGGACCCCGAACATACATACATAAATGAAAAGGTTATATTTATAACTAATTTGCAGTAAAATATTAAACGAACTTTAAATTTATCTGAAGAAAGAGTTTAATAGTAAATTTTATTCAATAAAATAATTAAAAAATAGAACTTCTATTTTTTAACGGATGGATGTTAATTTTAATTTCACGATTGTTTAATCAATGTTAATTTTGAGAATATTTTAGAGAGGTCAGTGAACCCATTTTGATAATTTTATTGAGTATCTATGAAATTATAATTGCTTTTAAAATAAAACGACATAGAATTTGAATGAAAATAAGAAAATTTATATAATTTCTATGATGTAATTTGTTTATTATAATTTTCTTTACAAATTTATAATCATGTCAGAAAATGTCAAAATTGTTAATTTACGAATAATTAAGGTACTTTGTTTAATTTTAGTGTGACACTTGATATTTTTTTTGGAAAGTATAATAATTTTATTAAAGCTAACGTAAAAAAAAAATTTAATGGTTTAAAGGAAGAATGTTACAATATGTTAAGTTCAGTTTTTATGTGTATTCATACTATTTTTTATGTTAAATGTAAGTTTGAAATATTTTATATACATATTTTATATACATTTTATATTGGATTTCTGAAGACTATTTATTATCGACATTCAGAGAAAAAAGAGGGGAAGAAACGAATTATTATTAAATAAATGTTTAAAATTCTTGCAGTTATAGGTTTGATGTTTATGATTGTTCAATTTGAATTTTAGAATTTTTCAATTTGAGTTTTAATGTTTTGAATTTTAGGATTGATTAACATAAGATTTATGTTTTTAAATTTCAGAATTGTTTAATTGAAAATGAAGTTTTGAAATAAATATTTTAGAAATCATTTTCAATTTAAATAGAAGGGGGAGATATGTGATGTAATGATTTGATATAGTTAGTACGTCATTAGTATGTCACTATAAATTTAAGCTTTGTAGAATGAACAAGTTAGTTCGTAGGTAGTTACCAATTGGCTCGCATGAGATCAACATCTAATCTCAAGTCTTAGTTAGTGAGACAGTTACTTGTGAGTGTTTTAGTGAAGTGCATAGTCTAGTTATATTTGCTTGATACAGAAATACAATCTCTTTAAAGTTTTATTTAAACTTATCATTCACCCTAAATACAGTTAAGCATGGACCAGAAGCCTGAGGTCGGAACCATATTGGCAAGGTGGTTCTAGGGCATGGGACCATGAGTATTTAGTAAAAAGGAATCTGAAAGATAAGATACAGAGTAAGATTCTAATCACACGTAACCCATACCGTGGACCGTTATAAGGTTTCACAGTTGATGAGATAACCCACAGGGGGAACCATCACAGGTGTAGCCTATTGAAATTTGTTTCATTGGATTCCTGGCCCTAGAAAATGTATGTTTATTACTTAAATTCAAAGCTATCTGTCATTTAGAAATAAAGGTATTGGGAAGTATCAGGTTTATAGCGGCCATTTTGAAAAATGGCCGCCATGGAACCTTCCGCCACCAGGATTCTTTAAGAGTTTTTATATGTTATAGTGGACACCTCCATGAACATAAAACAGTTGAAACCAATTCTGTTGCAATTTGTCCGAGGTCATATCAAATAATTCCTGTACTATTCGGTTAATTGGGGTATATAAATATTATATGTATAATAAATAAAAAAGATCATACTGTTGTGTGATGTACTATTGATGTCTGCGCCGCTACCACTCAGCCATCTTGTACATGGTAGAAGTAGTGTTGAAATGATCTTTATGCAACTTGATAACTTGTGTGCTTTTTAAAGTTATTTTAAATAAATATAATTTAATATTCTACATTTTGGTATATTTTCTTTTCTAATGTAAATGATAAAAATATGTATAAAGTTATTTATTAATATTTGTATTAATAATGTTAATTAATGTTATTAATTACCTAATTACCTATAACTGTTAATTAATCTTACCTATAGTTACCTACTGGTGGTATCACTACCTTATACCTATCTAGTTACCTATTAGTGTTTATCAATAACTACCTAGCTAGTAACCTACAAGTGATAACCACCAATCTAGTACCTACTGGCGGTTATCACTACTTACCTAGTTACCTATTACGTAGTATTTAACAGTACCTACTTAGATAACTACAACTGTTTGTCAATACCTACCTAGTTACCTACTGGTGTTTATCAATGCCTACCTATTTGCCTACAACTGCTTATCAATACCTAATTAGTTACCTTCTTGTGTTTACCAATACTAACTACTTAGTTGCCTACAACTGTTTATAAATACCAATCTAGGTCCTAGTTACCTACTAGTATTCACCAATACCTACCTAGTTACCTACTAGGTGGTTCTAGGTGATGAACACTAGTTACCTACTAGTGTTCATCAATACCTACCTAGCTAGTTACCTACTATGTAGTGCTCACAAATAATACCTAGTTACCTACAACTGTTTGTCAATACATACCTAGTTATCTACTAGTGTTTATCAATGCTTACCTAGTTACCTATAACTGTTTGTCAATACCTATCTAGATACCTTCCAGTGTTTATTAATACCTACCTAGTTACCTACTATGGTAGTGTTCATCAATCCCTACCTACTTACCTACTAGTATTATTCATCAATGCCTACCTAGATACCTACATCTGTTTATCAACAACTACCTAGTTATATCTACTAGTGTTTATGAAAACCTACCTAGTTATGATACGTAAATAAAGCTTGAGAATGAACTTGCTACTACAATATGCATCGATATTTTTACCATTAAGATTTGCACCACGACTCAATGAATAAATTTACTCGCGTAAAAAAGTCGAGGGACATCCCGCGTGGGACAGAGAGGGATATCCCGCGTGGGACAGAGAGGGATATCCCGCGTAGGCCAGAGAGGGACATCCCATGTGTGTGATGGTTCCCTCTGTGGGTTATCTCATCAACTGTGAAACCTTATAACGGTCCACGATATGGGTTCCCAGCAAACAGTGGTACATCTAGCCAATGTCTAAATGATGCAGGCATCCGACCTTAGCCAGTATCGGCCGACATTGGTTTACCATCGTGCATGCACTGAAAGACGTCGGCAAGACGCTGGGTTAACGTACCCGTGCAACCAGGCCAATGTCGGCAACGAGCGGCAAAGCGTCGGAGTGCAGTCATCATTTAGATGATGGCTAGTATCGGTACAACGATGTTTGCCAGGATCTTTTAGATGGCGGCTAGTAGTTGCATAAAGATTTCGAAAATAAAATTGCCTAAATTTGGAATATTACAAATTATAACTACCTATTGGATAATGTTCCATTATGTATCATAACTTCTGAAATTTATAAAGGAAAGACAAATGAAATAATACAGCAGATGTCTTAAAATTTATTCCACACATTAATCACTTATGTTTCGTGTCAATGCCATTCTTTCAACGAAACAAATGCTTGGGCATCAGAGTGTAGACATGCCTGTTACTTTCAGTCACATGACCTTAGCTTGCTCTGCCATGAGGGCCTTCTCCACCAAAGCCTTCAACTTGGCCCTTCACTAAGGATGAACAATGCCAGCTTCGTAAGTATTTGGGTGCTAGGTAAGCAGATCTAACCCTTGAAACAGTCTGACGGCCCTGACCTGTATGCTGCTTCTTTGCATGGACCTCAAAGGTTCATTTTCGAATTTAGTCCTACGGGAAAGAATAAAATTATAAAATTGTATAGGATTAAAATTTGGTACCGAAGTCATTTTTGCAAATATGTAAAAATTTCTAAAGAACAATGACAATTTTCAATCGTCCGTTAAGCACATTCAATTTAAGGAAAGAATCGAAACAGCAATAGTAGCGCCATCTATCACTCTTGTATTTACTTACCTCTTGTCAGTAGTGATTCTCTCGTGTCTCTTAGGTCTGCTTTTCCTCTGAATAGGTCTCCTCATGCTCTTGTCAGTTATTGCATTCACACAGTTGGTGATCTTCAGAGTCAACTCCCTGAAGTCAGAGTCTGATATGATAAGGAAGAGAAATGAGATGGAGAATTTTAAACAAATTCATGAATAAGATATAAGCAAATCCCTTATAAATAATTAATTAATTGTATCTAAAAAATCATGGTTCTCTTATAAATAAGATCTGCCAATTGCATTACTGTAAAGACCAGAAGCTCAACTATCACTGTTCTCACCTGTTCTGTCTCGGTCCATTCATGAATATCATAGAAGCAACATTGTTCTTGTCTTTTTCATCATAGATCAAGACTTTGAATTTTTCTTCAGCGTCTTCAGTGATATGAAATCAGGAAAGTTTGCCTGATGGATGAAACAATAATGATGAATAAATTATTGCAGAAGTAGTGTAATATACCTCGCATAGCTATACAAAAAAATTAATAAAAGCTATTGATGTAACTAGCATATTATAGACTATAAGTATAATATTTATTCAAATATAGCGTTAGAGGTTACAAGTGATAAATAATTTATAAGAAATTGAAAATTGGTAGGGATTTAACGTCTGCTCCGACCATTTCTGGTCATATCACTGACGTCAAAAGGAAATAAGTACAAGGGACTGAAAAAAGCAGTCAGAAAGGACTAGCTACACGAGCAAAATCATGTACCACCGTCAATAACATGCTCATGGATGCAGAAAAGCTACTCTGTGAATACAGTCACTTACCAAGTAATATGACGCTCACAAGCACCAGAGACTGCACTCACGGATCCAAGAGGAAAATGAAGAGGTGATAGTAAATGAAGCCAATGTAACCCAAAATCTGAGACCTTCTAGTTAAAGAGCATAAACTTAGAGGCTAGAGCTATCATCTTTTCTTCCATTCACCACAACTAGCTTTAGGATAGATCTCCTAGGGGTATAAAGGTTATCGGAAGCACGTTAATGTAGGCAATGCACTACTTTATTTACCTGTTAAGAAACTCTCAATCTTCTTTCCTCAGAGCTTCTGATTGCAGGCAGAGTTCTAGAGTTGCATCTCTCCCTCCTTATTGAGTGGAGATTTCAAAGACTTTCTCTCAGTTGCGCTCAATCTCTGCAATGTGAGCGTACATTTCGATCTGCTCTTCCTTCAGGTGATCCAGATTGATGACGTCACACATTTAGCATACGACGTACTTAAGCTGAAAAGACATAGAAATTATTGACCAAAAAAAATATCCATGGAAAAAAGGGTATCTTGTCAAATAACCAAAATTCATATTAGGACTTGATAACATCATTCAAAATTTTAATTAATTATAGAAGATATTTTCAAGATCAACCTTACATATCAATCACAAGAACATGTGATATATTCAAAGTGAACCTTGCATGTAATACAGTAAAATTCCTCTGTAGTGAATGTAGATACCTGAGTAAGAGATTCACCGTGAATAGTGAACAAATTTTCTTTAATCTACCATGAATGGCCATCAGTTTTTAAAAAATAATGGCCCTTCATCGCAGACTACGATTTTAAATGTATGCACTACGCAAATTCTTGAGTTAATACATTTATTAAAGGTTCTTACATTAAAAATTATTGCTTTATATGCAAGTTATCCAATAAGTTATTTATTATCTAGAGTTAAGTGAATGATGAAGACACACCTGCATTGGGATATCCACAGAGTAGAAGGCAGCATAGACAGGGTCTGCCTCTCCTCCTCCTCCTCCTAGAAGACAGAGACTGAAGTACATCTTGCCAATCTTCACAGACACCATGCAGTCCATGGCTATTCCTTTGAGGGATTTGTGGCGGAAGAATGCCTGCATACCTCATCAGCTTGATGTAATCAGCAGCTAACTATAAAGGAAATAGTTGGTGTCATTATTATGGAACAGTCATCAAAACTTAACAACAATCATCTTATAGTTATTTGTCAAAAAGAAGATAATCACAACTTTGCAAGCTTGAGAAAGAAATCCTGCAGCTAGTTATATGAAATATATATTCACAATCGTTCTTAAATTTACATGAAAAATTAATTTCAAAACAATTTCTATAAATTATGAGTTTAAATATGTATAGAATTTTCCAAATAAAATAATCTCCATTTCACCCAATTAATTGCACACTTTCAATGCTGTCCATTGTTATTGGCATGTAAATGTATTATCAACTTCATTCAGTTTTCAAAATAGGTTCAATCCTTTTTAGTCATTTGGTGGATACTATATTTGTTTATCTATAGTTAGCAAGCTAGCTATATCTCCAAAACGCATGCAATAATTACATGTAAATATAGGAATTAATTACAAAATAGTTCAAGATCTTGCAAAGATATATTTCCCCTCAAAAAACGTTTCCATATATGTTTGGTGACATTGACACACTTTGCAAGCTGGTATATTACTAAAATTAGCAGTACAATCTTTGCTAACAATAATCTTAATTATTAGCAAAGATTTCAGAGTTGTGCTTAAAGAAATACTTACTATAGGCAAAAATAATGCATGCATTCCAATGTACCCAGTAGGCAGTACCTAGTCCTAACCATCAATATTTTTGGACTATTTTTTTATAAATTGAAATATATATGGTGAAGAATTTAATCATACAGTCACATATACTAATTAGTAACCTTGGTGACTAACTAGTACAATCAGACATTGAAACTCTGGTTGATTGATAATAGGCTATATTAACTATTAATAATTAAGTTAAGCCTTAAATGTAGGCATTATTACTATTGTTGCTGTAAGCTGGTGTCCCAGTCTGTTTTGGTGCACAAAAAACCAATGACTTTACAAAAAGATAAAACAATCTACATATATAATTTCAATAATTATAATATGGCTGATTCACCAATATTCTCCCAAGTTAACCAGTAAAAATTGATTGTAACACAGAAATAAATAGCTGAATATCCACAGACTTTACTAGAATTATAGAATATTATTTTCAAAGGGGAAAAATTTCACTGATAAGCTGATGGAACTGTGAAATTTACACAGTTGTGGCTGTGGATGGTGTCCATGACATGATGACGCCCACTGTATTGGGTGCACTGAACTCTTTTGACTTTTGGCCATGTTTCAGGATAAGTTAGTTGAATCCAAATACTTGGCTTACATTTCCCAGTCAGTCTCCAGATATTTAATTTTTCAGACAATTTCTCTCCAAAAAATTTCAAATTTCTCTCCAAAGATTTTCAAATTTCTCGCCAAAATGACCCAAAATTGCAAAATACTCTCCAATAATTAAATGTAAAAATAGAAATTAATTGGAAAATTGTCGCCGGATATTGCAGAAGGTCAATTCAAGGCCTCATTATTTTCCAGATAAATTTCACAACTTCACCAATCACCCATCTTATGCAGTCAGTCATTACTCATTTCATGATTTCAAAGGATCATAAACTCAGGTACTAATGTCAAATTAGTTTCAAATTTAGAATTAATAATTCCTATGTTCCCATCAATGATCATATCCCATATAAATTTTCAGAAATCCTTTGAGATTTAGGTTAAGCATAAGCTCAAAATTGGCAATTGGCCTACAGTTTGGAACTTTGGCGTTTGCCAGCCTCTATTATTCTATAAGATGGGGGGATTAAATACAAAAATCAGCAAAAAAGCTACCAACATTTTCCCTTAATTTGGCTAATCTTGGCCCCAGTCTGCAGAACATGGGACATTTTTAACATATTCTGTGCAAACAATCCTTAATTTCCTCCTAAATTCACATGTATTTTACTGAGAACAGAAGCCAAAATAGAGGATTTCTTGGAGAACACGCTACCAGTTCCTACAGTCTGGTACCTAATCTTCCAACATTTTTTCTCCTAAAATAAGTAGTTAGTAAATTTAATGGTATTAATGGAATATACTATTATTAATTAGGTAGGTAGGTAGTAATTACTATATGGGAATATATAGTAAACTGTAAAAGGTACTCTTAGTCTTGGCACATATAGCTATTGCATAATTATTTCTCCAAAATAAAGTTTCTTGTCATGTCAGAGGACTTTATGCTATATATAATCCTATATTACCAAAAATTTAAACATGGGAAATATTGGAGGACTAGTCATTAGCCAAAATTATGAAAAATTGATGGCATCTTTTCTCCAGATTCTTTAATCTTAGAAAGTCTTAGAATAGTAAAGAGTTCACAGTTCAGTGCACCAAATAGCCTAATAGGTACCTACACCTAGCTTAGCTACTGAGTACAGATTACAGACAAGACTAAGACTTCATCAACACTAGGTTTAGGTTACAGCAACACTAATAATATCTAGTGTCTACCAGGAACCTACCTTAAGCTTAAGGTTCAAACTTCAACCTAGCCTCTAGATAATTAATAATTAGGCCCTAATATTTTATAAATTATATGATATTATCAATCAAGCAGAGTAAGTTTGGCTGACATGGTGACAGCCAAATTGACCATGACACTTCATAAAATGCTATTTCGCATAACGGATAGCATATCTAGTACATACCAAGTCAGACCTAACGGTCATAGCCTACATGCTAGGTAGGTACATAGGTACTTACCTTAATGAGAGACTTTAAAATTGAAAAGCCTGGTACCAACTACCAGGTAGGCTAGGTACTTTACCGTACTTACCTATTTGTGTTAGGTAGAAAATTCTCTTTGGGATCTACTACCACTTTTTTATATTGCGATAACATGGGTACCTAATTATAACTCATACGAAGTAGAATTAGTCTGGTTAACAAATTTATGGTACCTATTTAATATTTAACTGGCGGTATATAACAGATTTAGAGTTTCGTTGGACTGACGCAGTGACGCTACATTGCTCTGCTCGCATTGTTCCAATAATGTCGACGCTCGTATAGTTTACGATAACTAATTCTAGGTACCTATAATAGCATTATAATTTTCATCCAGTTACCAAAGTATTTCTCAAAATTTGTACTGGATAATTTAAATCAATGAATAAAATCTGATGTCGAGTTTCCCAAGAATATTTAAATTATCGGTATCAAGGTCTTTTTAAAAGAACGTTCTGGATAATATATAATCCACTGATGGCGCAAATTAATTTGCAAAATTAATGTATGTTTTATGAAGAAGTTCGTAATATGAACGAAAAGAACTTATATGTCACAGAATATTTATGTAAGGATTAACTAAAATGTATATACCTACATTTTGTGGTTTTATTGATTCAATGATTTTTATTTTTAATATTACTAGGATAATTTAAAACTCTTTATATGATTTATAAATGATAGTAATAAGCAATGGAACGCAACATGTAACTCTATTTTATATTTTTTACATAGGCCTAGGTACATTTTTGTAGGTAGGTACATAGTTTTTTTTATATAATTTTTTACATACATTTTTGATATAGGCCTACATTTTTTACATAAGTTTTTTACCATAATTTTTTCGAATTAATATTTCTTTAGCTACCAAAAAAAATTTTACATAAATTTTTTACATAATTTTTTACAAAAAAAATTACATCAATTTCTTTACATTCATTTTTTACATAGTAAGTGGCTGTTATTTGTTTTGTCAACATCGCAGCGACAAATACTTAATATTAATTTGCATGTATAATTATAGTTGTTTTGCCAACATCGTGCCAACACTTGATATCCATCAAGCGGCCGATTGTTGGGTATTGACATCGTGCCGACAAATAATATTAGTCTGTCGGCCGACTGTTGTAAGAACGACGTCCTGCCGACAAATAATATCCATCTGACGGCCGTATGTTGTGTAGCCGACGTTGTGCCGATGTCGAAATGAATCAATATGCCGATGCACGACGTTGCCATAAGGTTGCCGATGCACGCCAGCATACGGCCGACGTTGCAATGTTTGCTGGGTTACGTGTGATTAGAATCTTACTCTGTATCTTATCTTTCAGATTCCTTTTTCTCAATATATCTCTTTCTACTAAATACTCATGGTACCATGCCCTAGAACCACCTTGCCAATATGGTTCCGACCTCAGGCCTCTGGTCCAAGCTTAACTGTATTTAGGATAATAACGAGTTTGAATAAAACTTTAAAGAGATTATATTATATTGTCAAGCAAATATAAATGCACTGTTAACTTCACTATAACACTCACAAGTAATGGTCTCACTAACTAAGACTTGAGATTAGATGTTTATCTCATGCGTGCCAATTGGTAACTGACTTTGAATGTTACTTACACACAATCATATAGGTTCGTGATAGCAGTTATGCATACACAATTAATGTGTTTGCATCACCACATCGCTCCCCCCTTCCGAAAATTTCAAAGTTACAATTCACATTTTTCCAAAACTGCCAGCTGGTCTGTCTACCCATTGTTACTCTATATTTAACAATGTTCAGACGCGTACTCTGTTAGTGGAAACATGTGTATTGGATCTCTTGAAATTTCTCGAACCGGCTATAAGTATATTATTAGAAAATTGAAGAATATAATCTTAATTCATTCTAGAAATATTTCAGACTAAAGTGCATTCATAAAATTTTCATAAAATTTTTATCTTACCTATACAATCTTAATTTTTGCTTTAACAATATTTTTATTTATTACTAAATATTCTAAGTTATTCCTACCTACTATGTCTCAGTTCAAAATAAATAATTTTTTTATTTTATAAATGTAAAAACTTGCCTAATCTATTTGAGATCTCACCTCGCCCCTCCTCCCTCGCCCCTATCAGAGTCCTTGATCACTCCAATATATTACACATAGTTGTTATTTCATTTACATTTAAAAAAAAAATTTATAATCCAAAAATTTTTTTTATTATAAAAATATATTGTATTTAACTTAGTTATGTTTTATTTTAATAAAATTCCTACTTTATTGATAAAAAGAATTATTCATTATAATTTATCATATGTTATGATATCGTATTTTATGACTTTTTAATCAATTTATATTCTTTTTATGAATTTTGATCATCTTTATCAAATTTTGAGACAGTCTTAATCCTTAAAAAGAAACATTAAAATTAACATCGAAAAAAAATTAAAATTAATTATTAAATTCAATTGAAAACGATTATTGTTAATTTTCACTTAAAATTACCCAAACTTAAAATTAAAAACTTAAATTAATGGTCTAATTTAATTTGACTTTTTTTTTTTTTTAAATTTCTTAAATGCTACTCGACCTTTTAATATGAATTTTGCTTTTTGTTTTTTGTTTTTTATGAGGCATTATAATAAAATTTGTCGCCTGAATGTTGATTGCCTGATCATTAAAGTAATTTACCGTTCCAATTAGTTCCCCTGTTCTAAAGGGGTCCCTCTTTTAATTTGATTAAAGGCTTCCGTCGCCATTTTTGACTTCAAATTTCGTATCTCGTACATCTTCATGTCCTCGTCGGACTTAACTCTCTTAGAGTGGGTGTACCCACATACCAAAATTATTACCACTAATAATGTTAGAATTAAAACCAACACATCGCTGAATAAATCAGGGATCAGGTCATATTGTGTTGTCCCCATGGATTTTATAGCCGCCTCTAAATGAGCCTCATTCATTGATGTTGACTTCTGGATCAACTCCACCACCGAGTTCAAATCAAAGTTACTCTGCGTCTGGCCCATACTGTCAGCTGTTCGTTCTCACGACCTTGAAATATATGTCAGTGTGTCATGTTCGCTTTTCACCGGCTGTGAGTGGCTGAGAGTCAGTCACTGGCTGTGTATGGCTGAGAAGCTGTCAACGGCTGGTTGTGGCTGAGAAGCTGTCAATGGCTGGATATGCTGCCTCCGTGTAACTGAAATCAAGGTCCGATAAAATCAAATGAAACTGTTTCAAATGGTGTGTTAGCTACTGGGGCAGACAATAATTTAATTGGTGTATCTAGACTTCCTTAAGTATCTTGCAAACGTCACATCTTTTAATAAAAGATTCTATGACCGATCTTTCTTGAAAATGATAGTATTTTAGTAAAAAAATTAAATAGCGTATGAGCTAAAACACAATGAGTGTTAAAATGAATTGAATTAATTACTAAATTGATCATTTCAGTTGGTATAACATAATTAACAATACTGGCTGCCCTAGTATCTATTTTCCTATGTCGATATAATATTCCGTCTAATATGAAATGTTTTTAGATGTTCCTATTTTTTTCCTATTTAATATGTCCATTATTTCCTTACAAGCAAAGTCGTTTGACTGTGCTGTCTTTAGTCTGTTTAAAGTCCATGTTATGTCTTCGTGTTTAGGTAATTCAGAAATGGTTTTTCTTTGTTGATTTTATACAATTTAGATGGATCTGATTCTTGTTCATTTTCTGAGTCTGTTTCTGATTCACTGTCATTGTTGTCAATAATTTGTGGTACATTCAGCTTAGCCCTCGATCTTGTGGTTGCTATGAAACTTTCAATTGAGCTAAAACTTTCATTAGATGGTGTTAAAAGTTCGCATTCATCTATTGTTTCTTCCGTTAAAGGAGTTAATCTACTAAGAGTATCTGCTACCACATTACGTTTACCCTCAAAATACTTCACCGAGCAATCATATGTGCTAGCTTCAATTGCCCACCTGGCCATCGCAAAATCTAATGGAAGTTTATTACAAAAAAACGCGCATAAGGGCTTGTGATCAGTTAATATGGTAATAGGATACCCTAGACATAGATATTGAAATTCCTTTAATGCTAGATGGATTGCAAGAAACTCTTGTTTCGTTACTGAATACCTTTTCTGAGTAGAATTTAATGATTTACTGAAATAGGCTATTGGTCTTAATGTTTTGCCCCTGGTCGAATCTGGCTGTAGCAAAGCTGCGCCAACTCCGACACTTGAGCTATCAGTAAATAAATAAAATGGTCTCGAATAATTTGGATGAGCTAAAACCTTATCTGATGTCAAAATATTTTTGAGACTAGTGAAGCTAGCCTCACATTCGTCAGTCCAGTCAAATTTAGTGTCCTTCCTTAATAGTCTGTATAATGGTTCGGCCTTCTGACTGAATTTAGGGACGAACTTACGAAAGTAATTCGCAAGCCCTAAAAACCGCTGAAGTTTCTTTACATCTGTTGGTCTAGATGCTTCTCTAAGTTTTTCGTTTTGGATGCACCGTATGCCCTCAGTCGTGACTCGATGTCCAAGAAAGTTGATTTCGTTTTTAAAGAATTCACACTTCTCTAATTTTAATCTCAAATGAGCGTCACGTAAACTCATCAGCACTTGGCTAATATCATTTAAATGTTGTTCATATGATCGACTAAAAATTAGGATATCATCATTAAATACAAAACATAGTTTCCCTAATACTTTATTTAACGCTTTTGTCATAATTGCTTGAAATACTTTTGGACTATTGACATACCCAAAGGGTAATTTGCGGAAATGATATTTTTTACCATTTACCGCAAATGCTGTAAGTTTTTTAGATTCTTCAGAGATTTTCACTTGGTGAAAAGCGCTCCTTAGATCTAAACTAGAGAATACCTTAGACCCTCCTAATGATCCTAACATGTCGTCTACTCTAGGTAATGGAAACCCTTGTATATGTACACATTTATTTAGAGATCTGAAATCTATTACGGGACGTATTTCCCCATTCTTTTTATGAACTACAATTACTGGGAAATTAAACTCTGACATTGAAGGTTCAATAGTTCCTTCTTCTAACATTGATTTATTAACTTCTTCAAGTTGTTCTTGAAATTTATGTGGTATTCTATATGGTATTTTATTGATAACTATATTAGGGTCCCTCAGTTTTATACTATGTGTACAGATACTAGTGGTTCCTATAGGTTCGTTCTTTAAGAGTAATTACGTCTCTAAAGTCATTTAGTAACTGTTTCGTTTTGTCTTCATACTCTGACATTCCACATGATATGTCAGCATTAACTAACCTTCTTAGTGCTGATGGCATTGTCTGAGAATTGTTTTCTACATCATCACTTCTTACTGTAATATCACTGCTTCTATCAGCACTTCCGTCACGTGATATTTTACACTTTATCTCCCGGTTGCCATGCACTGAAACTAATGGCTCTCCATTATTTCCAACTGCATGTACCATTGACTGTTCATAAATTAAATCAGGGGTAACGTTTCGTTCAAATGGCTTTGTTTTTTCGTCACTCAACACGTTTCCTAATCTAGATTTACTAGTCCTATTATTTAAACACTCCGAGATAGTCGCTATATTAACTTCGACTTTCTTTTCATAGGTTTCTCCATGGTATTCCTATTATTTGATTTTCGTTTAATACGATATCACTATCAGTCGGATTCATTACAAAAACTGGGCAAATTGACACTTTTCCCCTTCGTTTTTAACTTCTTCGATATTTATTAGGGTTTCGGCTACCACTAAACCCCAACTGAAACTTCTTTTAGCTACGATATAACTTCCTGCTTCGTTATTCTTAATGAAACCATAAATGACTTTTATGGTATTTGCCTCAACGACTTGGCTACTTATATGAACATTACCGTTCTTCTTGCGTATTATATTTTTTCTTCTGGGCTTTGTTTTTATCTCGGACTTCGTAACCTCTGCTTGCCCTTTCTGTTTTAATTGAGGTTTAACCCTTACCTTCTCAATGCTACTGTTGCTGCCTGTTTGTTCGTTCGTTTATTTCTCTAATTAAAGTTCTTCTCTTTGACCTATTAGAAATGAGAACTAACTCTGCCATTAAGCAATCCGTGCTTAATAGTTCTTTAGTAGCTATTTTACGTTTTTCCATAAACGGAATTTTTTCTTCACATAACTTCAAAATATTTTTATCAAAATTAATTTGCGCATTCATTAACGCGTCCCTTCCTAATATCACTTCGTATGGGAAGCTAGCATTGTCGATTAGTAAAGCGTTTACTCGTATTTTATTTGACTTGGATGACAATACTAAATTTATTTCACCTTTTACTTCGGAACGTCCGTTTATGCCTTTAATAGTTACGTCCAATTTCATTATTTCTTCGTTACTCGCAATGTATTTAAAGTTACGACTGTTTAATATCGTTCGCTCACTACCTGAATCTATTAAAGCCTCCCAATCAAATTCTTTACTATGTAAAATTATCGTTGGTTTAGAAGTCCATTTTAACGTATAATGACAGTCCTTCAATCCGCTTAATTCATCTTTATTTTTTACGAACTGAGCTGTAATATACGTCTCGCTTGTTTTTTTCTCCTCATCGCTTAAATTTACTTCTTTCAGTAAATCGAACTTATTCTCACATTCGCATTGATTTCTTGCATTGAGTGACGAATTAAGTTCACCATTGAATTTAACGAACACAGGATCTAATTTATTCATGTTTAATTCACATGTGTGCACGGAGTTACCAAAAGTTATCGCATTTGTCTTTGTTAAATGTTTAATTAAATTAATCCTACCAAGTTGTTTACTAACTTTATTCGTTGTATTTATTTCAGTGTTCGTATTTACATTTTTCTGCGAAAATCCTTGACCTGACCTCGATTAAAAGGTTGTTGAGTACGGCAATCTCTTCCTAAATGACCTAGATTATTACACCTGTAACACCTAATTGTATCACTATTCTGCTGTGGTGTGTAGGTATTTGTTACATTTGTTCTTCCTTGATGGTTGTGTCTGTATCTACTTCTTCGTGCATATCTACCGGGTGTACCTCTGTGTCTAGCATCATATGCGTAATATGCCTCTGTTCCTTCCTGCATATCATCGTGATAATTACCCTGATTCTCACCTACACTTTGATCAGAATTTTCTATCACAAAAGCTTCTGTGTCATTGAAATTTTTTTTCGGAATTAGGATTTTTTTTGTCATGTGGCAAAGATCTTATTTTCTTTGTTGTAGCGGACAGTAAATTAGCTGTTGTTTTGAACGGTCCTTCTATAACTCCCTTGACAATACTGGGGTTGATCTGTGGTCCCAATATTGTTAAATACATTGCTGTATTCATTAGGTCTTTAGCGTGCTTCTTCAATCTGTCGTTGAAAGCCGGATCACTTTCAGTTGCCGTTCTTGTAGGAAATTGCGCGTTCATTGTGGCGTCATTCAATATATAATCGGTGACCTCTCCTATTTTTTCCAATGTACTTAATATATCACTGGCAGCTGTAGTTTCATCTTTCAATTTATTAGTGTATAATTCGTGACATACACTGTAGATGTCCTTGCTGTCTTTCTGCACATATATATCTTCCAATACCGTGCATATTTCTTCGTAGGTGCTATCTTTAAATGTTTTTCCGTTAACAACGTTATTAACAGTAATTTGAAAATCTCCCAGCTTGCAGTCAGCGCTTCTGAGAAGGATTTCTTTCTTTTCGGCATCGTCTTTGTCCCCTAAACTGGATATATGATTATTTAATAGACTCAAATGTTGCTTAAATGTGTTTTTTTCCTCGAAAGCTGGATCTTCTGGCCTTCTTCCTCTGAATATCGGCAACGAATCAGAATTATTGATTGTTGTACTTCTGCTTTTAATTATTTCTTGCAGTTGAGCTTGTGTCAATTCAACCGCCATTGTCCCTGATGTTTCTGTATTTGTATTTTTATCTATCCTATTTATATTCTGTTGCTGTGTAATTGATTTTTTTGGGGGTGTAATGTTCTGTTTACTCTTCTTTATTCGTGGTTTTGTCTTTCTACCAGACTTTAATTCAACTGAGTCTGGATTAACGACTTCGTCTTCCGAACTTGGCATGTGTTCTCATTCCTAATTAAATGTTAGTGTGTACTTAAACAAGTGTGCGTGTAAACACAAATTATGAAAGTAAAAAAAATATCATAAAAATAAATCATGCAAAAATAGAGCAAAATTTGTTAAATCAATAAAATTAAATATTAATACCTGTCAATAATAATCAACAATCAATAATATTATGTATAAAGCTGAAAGAAATACATGAACAATATACATCCTATAATTATAATTGCTTCAATAAAGATTAATTAATTTCTTCTAACTAATTCTAATTAGTTAGAAGAAATTCTAATTAATTATTGCTTATACACACAAAACACTTGACTAAGCGGGACTGATTATTTCACCACGGACCTAAGTTCTCAGAGAACCTACTGCGATCGTTTCACAAATGAGACTGAAATTACAAGGATGATGCAACGCTTTTTAATCGTTATATTATACTCAACTTCTGGTTCCATGTACAGTGGGTCCTTCTTATCAGTTTTTTTCGGCGACTTTTGCACTGATCTTAACTGTGTCACCTCGTGTACACTGAATGAAGCAGTTTGAATAAATACTATTCAGATGTAGTGTTTAAACAAATTAGACTCTCAATTTCCGGTTGATTTACGGCTTTTTTGCATGTTGTTAATAGATTAATTGAATGTTTTTCATCACCATTCGCCAACGTGCAACTCTGTACCCTTCAGTTTCGCTTCCTCCCTCCGTGCTATAACCGTAGACTTTTCCAAATTGGTTAGTCTCACTGATTGTCTCTGCTCTCATTCAAATTTCAAATTAGGCCATCTTTACTCTCCTTATCCTTCCGATAATTTTCGAGATGCCTTTTGCTTGATCTTGAGTTGAAAAATCTTTATATTTTATCACAAAAACTGAACACCTTAATTGAATCGTACCGTCATATAGGGTCGCAAAACCCGGTCTTGCTGTAATCAAATACTCTCCAATCAGATGGTTAACTTAGTTTTTGGTAAATTACAAAGCTCTAAAACTTTCACTTTAGTAATTGAATTTCCGTTCATTAAATTCGAATTACTTAATCACGCACCATACTGGCCACCAATGTGATGGTTCCCTTGTGGGTTATCTCATCAACTGTGAAACCTTATAACGGTCCACGATATGGGTTACGTGTGATTAGAATCTTACTCTGTATCTTATCTTTCAGATTCCTTTTTCTCAATATATCTCTTTCTACTAAATACTCATGGTACCATGCCCTAGAACCACCTTGCCAATATGGTTCCGACCTCAGGCCTCTGGTCCATGCTTAACTGTATTTAGGATAATAACGAGTTTGAATAAAACTTTAAAGAGATTATATTCTATTGTCAAGCAAATATAAATGCACTGTTAACTTCACTATAACACTCACAAGTAATGGTCTCACTAACTAAGACTTGAGATTAGATGTTTATCTCATGCGTGCCAATTGGTAACTGACTTTGAATGTTACTTACACACAATCATATAGGTTCGTGATAGCAGTTATGCATACACAATTAATGTGTTTGCATCACCACATGTGGGACAGAGAGGGACATCCCGCGTAAAACAGACGAGGGACAGAGAGGGACATCCCGCGTGGGACAGAGAGGGACATCCCACGTGGGACAGACGTGGGACAGAGAGGGACTTCCCGCGTGGAACAGAGAGGGATATCCCACGTGGGACAGAGAGGGACATCCCGCGTACTTTTACCGCGTAAAACAGACGAGGGACAGAGAGGGAAATTCCGCGTGGGAAAGACGTGGGATATCCCCCGTGACACAGACGTGGGACATCCCGCTTGTGCAAGACGTGGGACGTGAGTGGGATTTCAGACGTTGGAAAGACGTGGCACTGAGCACTTACCGTGTAAAGGCCCCTAAGGGACCTTTACACGGTAAGTGTTCAGTTCCACTTTGTGGTGACACTGATCTATGCCACGCCCACTTTGCTACTTGCCCAACCCTTCTTAGCAAAACTTGGTGGTGACCAAGCTATCGCTCTGAGAGCGAACACTCACCACACAGTGCCACTGTCTGTTAGTAGCGATTGACAGACAATCGACAACCCCTTTCATTTGCCTTGTTGAAGAGCACCCATGCCTATGGAAAATAAAATCAAAAGATTATAAAGATGAAACGCTAACAGCGTTAGTGTTTAATAGCATATTAGATGCTAACCACGATACTAAAGTGTCAGTGCTCACCAAAGCACATTCTGCTCGTGTAAAGGCGCTGAGCTAATTGGTGGGCAGTGTGGTGAATAATGGCACTGACCAGTGCTCGTGTAAAGGCCCCTTTACTCGATTAGCACTGAGCAATGGAGGAGGGACATAAGAGCCAATTGCACCGAGTGGCAGGGGTGCATTGGGGGAAGACACGCCCATGGCGCCACTTTTTGGAATCACTTTTCCTTGCAAGGTATGCTACCTCCATACCTATATATACTCAGTGTTGTATTAGAAACGAGGGCGAGTACACGCGTATGCGTAGCTCTCAGACCTGACTGAGTAAAGGTTCCCGTTAGCAGATCTCAGTGTTATTTCAGTCACGAGGTGGAGTGGACGCACCTTGCGCTTAAATATTCATCAATCAATCTTCTTACATCAATTAAATGCCATAAGATAAAACATTATTAAGCAAAGTGATCAGATACCTAAAGTATTTTGCTGAGTAGTGTGCGAGTACACATCAGTTGTTTACTACTACAAGCCTCAGTTTTCGAAGAATAAAAACTCTAAAATTATTAAATAAATAAATATTATTTTTACTTTGTACTTCAGATCACCTCCTTTAATAATATTTTTATTTGTAAAGAGTTAAATAAACTTGATTAAAGGTCCCCTCCACTCTAATTTTTTTATTTCTCTATGCATTAGAACTAAGGTTACTGATAATAAAACTGCAAACCATTTCAAATTTGGTTCTATAATTTTATTATAATATGTAATTTCAGATTTTTTCCGTTCTTTCTACTACACCTCTGAATTTCAAGCAAAGAAAAAGTCCCCCCCCCCCCTGTTCGATAGGCTAACACGATCAGACAAAATCAAAACAATAACAAAGCTGATTGATAGATATCATTGCTACCGGTACCGTATTGTCACTTAAGATGTTCTTTGTGTTAGTAGAGTTACTTTGTAACAAACTAAAAATGCTTGACAAAGACACCTGTCTACTTAATGAATGTTTTTTGATTAATTTGATTGAATTTTCATTTCAGCGTGATACCACAGCACTCCTATTAGGTACTCGTACATTAACTTAAAATGTACTATAATTTGGAGTATTGGGTCAATTGACCTTTGGTCTAATATTATACTTTGTATCTGTATGACTTTATTTTTAACAAATGTTCAATTTCCCATCATTCAGCATGCATTAGGGCTTAAGCTAATTCATATAACCTATTTTTTAACAACATATCATGCAGACACTGAGACACAGATGTAAAGTAAGGTATGGACCAATTAAAGCTGACTCAAACTATGGTGCAAACCCTGCCTTACTCAGATTTACTGTTACCTAACTTTAATATTATAGGTATTATGGGGAAAGAATAAACGAGGTCACTTTGAATTTTATTAGCAAAAACCGTGGAGTTTTCAGTCAATATTTTGAGATTTGACACCGTTGCATAACATAAGCACCTCCCACACGTAGTAAGAAAAAAGATGCCAATTAGTGAATAGTAAATGACTACATAGATACCTATTAGTGATTTTTTAGAATATTCCAGTTAAATAATGTCAAATACGAAATTTTCCTTTCGATTAAAGTTAACATTACTATTAAGCCAGTATTAACAATATGACATGTATTTTAATTTCTTCACCAATTCTTTCAAAATCTAAGAAAAAATTCGTATCATTCATTATATTATATGTTTTAAAACATTTAACTTAAGCTAAATAGCGCTTAGCGAATTTGCCTAACATAACTTCGAGATTATCTAAAGTATTATACCTTAAACAGTAATTAGTAGAGCCCGGACAAATGCCATAAAGTCCTAAAATGCCATAAAAGCCATAAAATGCCATAGAGTCAATAAATGCAATGAAGTCAACTAATGCCATAAGGTCCTTAAAATGCCATAAATGCCATAAAGTCCTAAAATATCATAAACTCCCAAAATGATGTGAAGTCTTATTTTGGGCTTTTTATTTTATTAAATAATTTGGTAAGTCGGTAAAGTTGATGGATTATTTTGACAAGTTTATAGAACATTATAATTCAATAAAAATCTGTCTGAATTATTATACAAATAAACTACTTATATCACTTCAAGAATTAGTATAGTCACCACTGTATCTAGTTTTCTGTAATTCTTTGCATCATTTTTTTAGCATTGACTCTGCCATGCACAAAATAGTGAATAATAAATTATTCAAGGAGAGAGATATGTAGAACTTAGGGATATTTGTAATATTTACAATAAAAAAACTGCAAGTCGACAAAAAATTGTGTTTTGTCTTGAAGTGGTTTTTGCTGTACAACAGTTTCAGAGTATCTTAATTGGTCTAATTATCTAATGTATGATTTGTTTAATCTGAGGTTGTCTACTACGAGGGTTTGCTATAAATACAAATTTCGAATTTAATATTGGAATTAGTTTCATTTCATGAGTTTCAATTTACCTAACCTTTTTTTTATAATACTTTTAGGTTAAATTTGAATAAATATACTAAAAACTAGATTCATTGAATTTCTAAGGGATGAATTGTATATTAGTTTTCACCATTTTTTTCATTTAAACGGACTAAAAACTATCAATTTTATATTTCAAACTGCTGATTTATTCATTTCATATACCTATTTATTAATCCTAAAAGTGTATGCATAAGTCCTAAAATGCTGTATTTAGGTCCTAAAATGCCATTTTTTAGGTCCTAATATGCCATTTTTTAGGTCCTAAAATGCCTTTTTTATAGGTCATAAAAGTCCGGGCTCTAGTAATTAGGAATAATTCCTTCGATCAAACTATTTTGCATCGCAAACCTAACGAAATATGGGGGAAACTGTATCATTGCAGGTTTCATGATTTTTTGCGGCAATTGTATTGTCAAATTTTCCACAGCTTTGAGAGTTAGAATAGTTTGGTTTGTTATACTTAAATATTCCTTAATGAGTGCTAAGATATAAACCATGATATTTCATCGTATTTAATTTTTAATCTTGCTTTTGTTATGATATTTAAGATAGGTCAATCATCATTCATGACACACTTTATACAAGTTTGGGCTTGGAACTACATCCGCACAGAACAGATGCAACAGATTGGTCCATGCGGATCGAAATGCAACTGCACCAAACATTTCATGTGTATATTATATGCAAAAATTTTATCATGAGACATATAAAACAATATTTTATAAACAAATGGGCAATGGTTAGTAGGCAAAAAATGAAGCATGAACTTCCCAGTTCTTTTGAACTATTTATTCATTCAAAACTTTACTATCAAAGCTCAATAGCCATTGAAGATCAAGGTCAGGAAAATATTTAACAACAATTCTAGTAGAGAAAAGAAACATACCGAAAAATACTGGTTTTCACAAAACAAAATTAATTTCTACCTTGTCAGTTTTTAACGCTACTTGCAGTTTTAGAGGACATTTATGCTCTTCAACTAGGAGATCAGATTTTTTTAGTAGACTTAATTTTTTTTTTTTTTATTTATTTATTTGAGCTTACAAAATATATACAGAGTAAAATGAAAAAATACACAATTCAAACAAAAATACAAATTAATTGCAGCTAAGGTTTCGTGAAAGTTAAAACTTGTGAAACCTAATTAAAAATCTACAAACAATAAAAAACTAAGAACTATATTTACTAAAACAATATTCTTTAAAAAGCTTCTTAAATTTAAAATCTGACATTGGTTCTGTTAAAATAGAAGGAAGTTTATTGTACAGTTCTATGGATCTAAAAATAGTAAAATTTCGCTCCAATTCTGTTCGAATTGGAGGAAGATAAAACCTATTTGTTCTAGTATTATGCTCGTGAGAAGGGATGAAGTCCGTAAAATATTTATTTAAAAGATGAGGCTCGTCATATAATGCTCTACGTAGAAATTTCATTAAAAAGTAGTCTGCGACATCGTCAAATTTTAAAAGTTTCAGATTTATATACATTTCATTTAAAACCATAGTAGGGATGTTATTTTCATCCCTTCTCACGTTTAAAATTGTTCTTAAAATATTATTGATTAAAACTCTCAGTGGTTGCAAATGAGTATTAAAAGTCTTGCTAAAAATGATTATTGATTGAGTAAAAACAGAATATGCTAGTGAATAGTAAATTAAAATTAGACTTTTTTTTATTAAAATAATGCCTAGCGGCGTACAGAACACCCTGCACCTTACTAAGTTTGGTGCAAAGGTATTCTGTATGAGGTTTAAAATTAAGTTTGTGATCTATAAAAATGCCTAGGTACTTAAAATTATTCACATATTCTACTATTTCATTGTTAAAAAGTATTAATGGTAAAATATCTTCTTTTCTAGAATTAAAAAGCATAAGCTTGGTTTTAGAAATATTTGGTGTAAGTTTATTGAGTTGCAACCACTGAGATAGTTGATCAATAAAGGAGTGTAATTTATTAAAAACATTGTTAAAATCATTGTCACGGAAGTAAAAAACTGCATCATCGGCAAATAAGGTGGAGCTAAAATTATTTAAAATAGACATATTACAGAGATCATTGATAAAAATATTAAAAAGTAATGGACTTAAAATTGATCCTTGGAAGAGGCCGGTGGTGATCGGTTTAAAATCTGATCTAAAATTATCTATCTGTACATACTGTTTCCTATTGCTTAAATAACTGCTTATAAGTTGATTAAAATTACCGTCGATACCGTAGTGATCTAGTTTTTTTAGTAAAAGATTTTTGTCCACGGTATCGAAGGCTTTTTTTAAATCTAAAAATAACGAAATACAATATTGTTTCTTATTAAAAGCCGACACTACATGATTTAAAAATTCTAAAACTGCAAAAGTTGTACAAGTTCCAGATCTAAAACCAAATTGGTGTGGGGTTAAAATGTTATTAAAATCTATAAAATCTTTCAGCCTATTATGGAGGAGTTTCTCAAAAATCTTATTAAAAATGGACAGAGTAGAAATGGGTCTAAAATTTGCCAGATTATCCTGTGCTCCTGATTTAAAAATAGGTACAACTCTTGCAATTTTAAAAACTTCAGGGTATTCACTACTATAAAACGAGACATTAAAAATTTTACATAAAACTGGACATAATTTATTTAAAATAGCACACAATAAAAATGGTTTAATTTCATCTCTATGGCAGTTTTTGTTTTTAAAAGATAAAATGACATCTCTGACCCCAGACTCTGTAAAATCATTAAAAACAATTTTGTTAGGGTTAGGTGGGGTAAAAATAGTAAAATTTCCAGTAGTTGCCGGTATTTGGTTTACTAGTTCTAGTGCAATGGAGCTAAAATAATCGTTAAAAACATCTGGGAGTTCCGATTCATTTACTGTATTGTTGTTTTGCTTGATTTTAAAATTAGATCTATTGAAACGTTTTCTGTTTAAAATATTGTTAATTTCCTCCCATGTTTCTTTACTATTGTTTGAGACATTTGTTAGTCTAAGTTGGCAAAATAAGTGTTTAGATTTTCGGAGTACAGTTGTAAGTAGGTTTCTAAAATAAGTATAAGAGTGTCTTAAAATTGTACCTCTATTGGCTTGTTGGAGTAACTTATGCTTTTTCTTTATTAAAAATTTAAGATCCGGTGTCAACCACTGTGATTTATTGAAATTATTTGCTACTTTTTTACGTTTCATTGGGAAATGTTTATTAAGTAATTGGTAAATCTCTTTCGTTAGTTTAGAGGCTAAAAAATTAGAATCATTTGAATTAAAAATATTAAAATCAATTTCATTAAAATCTTTGACAAAGTTATTTGTACTTCTCTCTTTTTTAAAATTTCTGTAGAATATAAAATCATTATCTTCATTGTTAGAAGTGTTAAAATGGAAAAAAATAGGTCTGTGATCAGAGACTTCAAATTCTAAAATTGCAGATTTTATGTCATTGTGAGGAATAAAATTTAGCCAAATGTGATCTATTATAGAGCATTGATCAGTCTGGTTGTATGAAAATCTAGTTGGCTTATCTATTAGGGAGTAAAAATTATGTCCTGCCATAGAGTGAGTAAAAGAATTAATAGCACGAGAATTAGAAGGATTTAAAAGGTCAATATTAAAATCTCCACATAAAATAGCTTTAGTTTTGGCAATTGCAGGTAAAATGTTACATGTTAAAATTTCATTAAAAGTCTCAATAGGGTAAGAAGGAGGTCTATAAACACATATTAGATTAAAAATATTTTCATTTAAAATAAAAGACAATGATAAAACTTCAATCTCATCCATGATAAAACTAAGACTATCTAAAATATTCACATTAAAATTACACCTAGCATACACTGATATTCCACCGCCTCTTCCGTTTCTAATACAAAATTTATTAAAACCTTTCAAATTAAAAACATGATCAAAAGATTCTTCCAACCAAGTTTCTGTCAAGGCGATAAAATCGAAGCAGTGTTCAGTCATGGTTAAAAGGGATTTTAGTTTTGCAAAGTTTCTCCTACAGCTTCTAATATTTACATTTAATACACTAATAGTTTCTTGAGGTGGGCTAAAATCTTTAAAATCATCTAGTGAATAACTATTACAGTGGACTGTTGGAAACCAGTTATCATAGGTACTATCATTCGGTTGATTCATTTCTATTGTTATTTTGGTTTGGAGTTTTATTTAAAATGTTTACAAACTTGTTAAAAAATTCAGAGGTATTAATTATAAAATATTTAGGATTGTCGTTAAGTTTTGCGCAAATGTTGCCACCAAATATATATACTGATTTGATACGAATATTAGTTTTTTTAAGTTGTTTGAGTTTGAAGAGAAGAAGAGATCTTTTTTTGTTACGTACTCGTTGATGAACAGGCTATTTGGTTTGGTTTCTTTGAATTTTATAATAGTTGAAATTTTGTTATGAAAAGAGCTAAATTTTATTTTAAAATGTTTTTTGGTTTTACCAGCTAGTGTGACTGATTCCACAGCTTCGGTCTCCAGGTGCGGCACAACCTTCCTCACCGCTGCAGTCACCTCTTTCTTCAAATCTACCTTTTCTTTCTTCTCCATCTTACTCAGTAGTTCCCTGCAGGCCTCACCTTCAACTTTGACGATATTTTTCAAGGAGTCCTGCTCCACTTGATCAAGACGGTCCTCCAGTCGGGAGATTCCAAGGGTAGAAGAGATAGGCGTTCCGTTGGCGACTATCTCGCTAAACAGGGGTACAACGGTTGAGGGGCCCTGTCCGGTAATTAGAGCATCACACCTATTTAAGTAGTTGTCAATCTTGGATGCTGGATTGAAACTATTTTTCTCGATCTGCTCAACTTTCTTCAGGATTTTAGAAGTAAAGGTTACGATAGACTCTAACAGTTCTATCACATCCAGCGAAATCTCAGTCTTAGCCCCGGTTGAAGTTGTAGAGGAGATAGGTGGCTGTGGCAATGTATTTTTCCTTGGCCTGCCTACCTTATTCTTAATTTCGGGTTTGAAATTTTTCAACTTCCCAATGGTGGCTTTGAGAAGGTCAGACTCTGACTGCAGAGTAGAGAGACAGATATCTTCCTCGCTGTCAGACTCGAATTCACAAAGGTCACGAATAGATGAGTTTGACTTGATAGACATGATGACAAGTGTAACTTTGTCTTTACTTATGTCGTTTTTAGAGAGAGATAATTTACTATCACCTCTTCATTTTTCTCTTCCATCCTTGAGGGAATTCATCGGTGCTTGTCTCACTTTTATGTCACATTACTTGGTAAGTGACTGAATTCATCGGGTAGCCTATCTGCATCCATGAGCATAGTCATTGACTGGTGGTTGGTAACTGTATATGGAGTTACTTTTTTCTCTGACTGCTTCTAAGAGTCCATTGCAATTTATTATAATTTAACGTGGTAATATAACCTTGGATTCCGAAACAGACGTTAAACCCTTGACTAAATTTATTAAATTAAATCGTAAGATCCTTCTATTCATGAATTACCTTTAAAGATTTACTAATTATTTATACCCTTTATTCTGCAATTTTGTAAAAAGAGGAAAGGACTCTCGAGAATGGGAATTCGGATGTAAACTTCTATCCTCTGACCTGGCTAGACGAGTTTGCTCCATTGGTATATTCGCAATAGATTTTTTTTATATGATATTCTTTTTGCAGACAATCAGAGGAGTTCTAATTTTAACAACTTAAGATTCATGTAAATATTATATGAAGCCTAAAACTTTTAGTGTTCATTTGTTAGTTTAACGTTTCTTTGTTGGCTTAAAACTAATTTGAGTTTTTATATGACTTGTCAAAAACACGGCATTTATCATAAATTCATAATTATTTACAGTTCTATCTTTCACTAGCTGTCCAATTATCTCAAGTGCAAATAAAAGCTACCCTCGTTAGGATATTAGTCTTATTTTGAATTTAATTCAAATTTAATATCCAAATCAAATTGTTTACTGAATGATTAACTATTTACTGGAGTAACTCGAGGTTTAATTTAGCAAAATAATTTTGGAAATCTCCAAAAGGCAATTTATGGTGAATCGAAATCGAAGACTCAAATCTGAAAGGCATAAACATTTGCAACAAATAGGATAAAGAATAAATTTATTTAACTAACGCTTTACAAATCAAATTAAATTCAAACGCGTTAAAATGATGTAATAAAGATTTGTACAGGTAATATATAACTCTAGTAACAGTTATAAAAAATCTAGTTATATACAGAAGTTCCTATATAAATTTGCTATTCATAATAAGTATCCACAGACAGTTTTATTGATCAATGAATCTATGAATGTTGGTGTACGAGTACGGGGATACGTAAATATGGAACAAACATTTAAAACAAACTAAATATAAATTTAATTATAACAATGAATTAATGAACGGATTCAAAATAAAAAATAAAGATGTATATATTTAAACTAATACCATCGCATAAATATAAAAATATAAAATAATCCGATATTGATTTTCTAATATTTAGTGTAGCCTCCTTCGACTTCCAGACACTCTTTTATGCGACGAGTCATACTTCTAGCTAGATTTTCAAATAAATAAGGAAAATTTCTAAGTTTATTCCACATGCTGGCTACGTGCTGTTCAAGAACTTCAGACGATCTTTCATTGGCATGTTCCCACTCGTTGACTATCCAGCCCCACACATTTTCAATCAGATTAAGATCCGGATTTCTTGCCGGCCAGCGTAGGGGTTGGAAGTCGCCATTGTCTCTGACTTATAGTAAGTCAGTATAGTATAGTCTCTGACTTATATAGCACAATCCTATAAGTACCCTCGATTTCAAATCCTTCACTCGAATAAGACATCTCTACTTGCATTTTCTAACTTTTATCTCAACCCAATCGTTATTCTTCTCATAATTAAGGGAATATTTCATATTTGTTCCTTTGTTTGATGTGCCTGAAAACATTATTTACTACTGAATAGATTATGCGTTCCATATGTATTTGTGTATGATAAAGAATATAGGATGAAATTGGTAAGTTTCAATATTTAATGCTGTGCGGTGTATGTTCCATATAATTTGTGGCAGATTTGAGCAAAACCCACGCCTCAATTCCCATAGATGTAGGGAGTTGGAAGTTGAAAAAAAAAAATCTGTGTGATCCACTACTTATTTTCCATCTATGATATCAAACGAAAATAATAATAAGAAACAAATCAGACTCAATGCAGACAAAGAAACGCCTAAATCAGTCTCTCCTCGACAATAAAAATGACCAAGTCAATTTTCAATATAGATCTAATCTCCAGTCACCAGCGGTACGTGTTACATATTTTTCCTATATTTGGTCAAATAAATCATAATTAGTGATTTACCAACTCTTAAAATAGGGAAGAATAGTGAGTAAAATCTATTTTGATGACTGTGTCGAAAAATTAGACTAGTATGAACAATTTTGCAGTTGCCTCAACCCCTCCAAACTAGCCAGTGTAGTGCTCCACACGTAGGGAGGTGTGGTGCTCCGTGGGGAAACTGATGAGGAAGGAGCGTTACATGCAAGAAATTGAAGAGGAAAAATAATAGCTGTCTACGAAACCAACATTTCAATATTTGGGAGTATACTTGATTTAGATGTCCTGAGGGTAGCCATTGCTCCAGAGTGGGTGCCAGAATTTGTGTGACTCAATCGCTGCTGTGATAATGGGATGCATGTTAGAAGACTGCATGGTCTGTCTTCAGTGTCTTGTAGGTACAGTTCTGGGTGTAACCCGAGACATACGGCAATGAATGATGTTGTAAAGCGGGCTTAATAAAAAATGAAGCCTTCTGGCCAGATGGTATTACTGGCTTCACTTACATGAATGGAAAGAGTCTGATTTGGGATTGCACGTCTGTTACACATTTGCCGAGACACACCTCGATGATTCCAAGGTTGAGGCCGGATCAGCTACCGGGGCTGCGAAGAACCGTAATCGTCAAAAATACTCCGCAATTTGTGATCCTTAAATATTTTAGCCAATTGCTATTGAGACCAAGGGAGCGTACGTCAG
This sequence comes from Caprella mutica, assembly GCA_947561585.1. Lineage (NCBI taxonomy): Eukaryota > Metazoa > Arthropoda > Malacostraca > Amphipoda > Caprellidae > Caprella > Caprella mutica. The sequence goes on from CANNZV010000666.1 coordinate 36,327, forward strand.
TACCACCTCCTCAATCATGAAGTCCATAGGTAGACGACTACACGCCTTGTTGAGACAACGAACGATTGAGACAACGAACCAAGGGAGACTGCATTGTTCCAACAGCAAATGGCTCTCACTATTTAGAGAGGGAATGCCTTCAGCATCCTCTCAGCCACGAAAGAGAAGTTTTAGAGGGTTGGGTCCACACCTTCAAGGAACTCAACCCCTCACTTGTAGTTCTGGAGGAATTTCCTCTTTTGTACAGATTTTCTTCTTCTTGTTTTTAATGGACAAATATTGTTTTTTTTAACAAAAAAAATAGTGTTTTTGCAAGAAAATCAGGCTATTTCAGCAATCAAACTGCTCCCTGTTTTAGAACTAGATTGAATGTCAGTGTGTTTGCTGACCTAGCTTTAATTGTTGGAGTTATTGAATTCCCTAGATAGTTCAACTGTATAATTGAATCTAGTTAATAGGGAAATAAAACAACTCTATAGCATCTCTATGATTACTATTTGCAAAATATTAAGTACAGGATTACAAGATACAGATTTTGTTCACGCACAGTTTAAAAACATACTATGTTCTATGCACAATATATACCGATTATGGATAAAAGGATTCGGAACGGACGGGAAGGAATAGTGCTAGATGCACAGCGAAGAGACTCAGTTACGATAAGAACGGGGTTCTTTGGAATCCACAGTCTTTTATACTGGGTTCTCAGAGAATAGAATGGAGCTTAAATCCACTATGCTACAAGTTTTTGTTGGATTTTAAAGTCCTTGGTTACAGTTTCCAATTTATATTTTGGGGAACTTTTATGTAGCCTCCGTGATCTTTTAACTAATAAAGTTAGTGAGTTATATCCTCTCTCCGACAGAACAGATAGATAATTGTGCATAGCCAACTTTTATGATAGGTAATGATAGTTCAAATCCTAATTTATTCACCTTCTTATAACATTTGCAATCAAGATACTATTCAGATATTGTAAGTTAATCCTTATATAGAATTTAGGTAAAAGTTAATCGACTCGTACACATAGTCTCAGAATGCACATATGTTAATATAATATAAGTATAATATTCAATAGTATAATATAATATAGTATAATATAATGTTCAATATATATAATAATATATTTAATATAATATAATATAATATAATATAATGTTCAATATATAATAATAATATATTCATATAGGATATATAGTTAGAGTTGAATATACAGTCTAATATTATATAAATATATAATATTCGTTTATATCGTTCAATTTCTAACAATCCTCCACCTCCAAAGTAGTGAAATTCTCAGATTTTACTCTCTAACAAACGTCTAACAAACGGTATAGTACCATACTACTATGAGTTGAGTTATTATACATACAAGGTCATACGTTAGCTAATTCATTCTATGTTTAGGCGTACTATCAATTTCTATGTGTAAGATTTTATGAATGGTATAGGTACATTGTAATAATATACTGAAATATAATTCCTAGAGATACAAATTGTTTTTTATCCTTATGTCCTAATTACTTAAATTATCACCATGAAAAAAAAACCAAGAACACAATACAATTATGATTATATATAGATAACTCGCTAAGTCAATATGAGTAATTAAGAATATGATTATGCAATCAAAGATAGAATATACTTAAGTAAGAATACAAGAATATAAGAATATGCTACCTACACCCTACTACTCATAAGTAATCAATATAATCAATTTTAATCAAGAATACAAGAATATAAGAATATGCTACTTACTACTCATAAGTAATCAATATAATCAATTTTAATCAAGAATACAAGAGTATAATTTTACAATGTTGACATTAAAAAGATGGAATTGGTATGTTTCTGTGCCCTTGCTCATTATTTGAGGATATTGAATTTAAGGACAAGGTCGGATACACTTTCCTATGATATGGAGTATTAGTGGCTACATTTACTACAGATGGATGTTCCAGTTTAGTCTCTGGAGATAACCAGTTACTCCCCTTTTGTCTCCACTTACGGCTACTGGCACGTGCACTATCGGCCGCAGATCTTAGTGAGCTAGCAATAGAGTCTTTACTTCTACTAGACCACCTACTGGACATCTCTCTAGCCTTACCAAAACCTTTTCTAAATAAAAGCTTTAATGAGTCACGTGGTGATTTGGGGAGTCGTTTTTTAAGGGGATCGTTTCCGGTATTTTCCATTTTTTTCGTTTTTTTTTTTAATTTAGTTACCCTGCAAATCTACCAAAGAAAACTCATAAAAAATTCCATTCACCTAGTACGTTTGTACGTGTGTCAAACGTGTGTTTTGAGGTTGTTTTGAGGTCGTTTGTTGTTTTTGTGTTCTTTCTGTGTTGTTTTTTTGCCTCCCATTTATGGTTGAAGGCTTCGTCGCTGCCTGGGTTGACCCCCGAAGCGACCTGATGAGTCTTCTTGGCTGGGACGAAAAGCATATAGTTTTTTTTTAAATTTAAAAAATTTATTGAACAATATTTTTCTTCCTCCATTATCTCAGTACCATTTTTTCTCAAATTCTCCACGTTCAAAAGTATAGAACTTTTTGGGGGTTGGTGCTACAGAAAAATGTATAAGAGCTAATATGTTCAGACCGAAATTCCTAAGGTCGTGGTGAAGCCCTTTTCCTATAACTTTTTCTATAAACTTAATTTTTTTTGAAAAAAAAAAATGACAATTTTTTTTAAAATTCAAATAAAAATTTTTTCAGATTGAAATTAAAAAAAAAAGCTGCACCACGACCTTAGGATAGTAGTAGAGAACATATTAGCTTCAATAAATTTTTCTGTAGCACCAACCCCCAAGCCGTTCTATAGTTTCCCGGGGGGGTCGAAAAAGAAGATTTTTCGACCCCCACGGGGGAGGGGGGCCCCAAAATGAAAAAATCTCAAAAGAGAGCATATGATTTCTTTTCACTTTACACCTTATGTTAAAATCTCAGCTCAATCGGACAAGTATTATTGGTACATCCTAAATACCGGAAACGTATTCCCAATTCAATTGATTCATCTCGACTTCCCTTGTTTCTCTTTCTATTTATAAACCAATTTCGAATTTTTGGTAAGAATATGATTGCTAATAGTATTGAATGAAGGATGACTATTATCGTTACTCCCCCATAAGCTACTATTGAATATGAAGTAACCTGTTCCAAGGAGATATCATAAGTATCGAAATCAAAGGTAAATTTATCATCTTCTGAAGGAAGTTTATCAATTTGATTTTTAATAGACTCATGTAAAGGTTGGGTTTCATTTAAAATGAAGGGCGGCAAGGAAGTAATATCGAAAGTCCTTCCCTTTCCTGAGTTTCCTACTAGATCTTCTAGGTCTATTTTGAGTTTCCTACTAGACCTACTAGGTCAACAATCTATTTTGTGGAGTATTTGTTAAATAGATACCTGTGGGATTACCTAATTTCTTAAAATTACATAACATTAACACATCATCTACATTTCCAATATATCCTGCATATGAACATGAATTATGTTTAAGATTCCAGATGGGAAATATATCATCGATAACATGGAGTTTATCATTAATAGAATTTACAGACTTAGAACTTAAAACTATGTATTCATACTTATTTACTAAAATTACATCGTCTAATTCAGCTATCATTATTGAACCGGAGGAAAGTTTGATTGGATGTGGTACTAACGAATAAACCCTATACTCTGTCAATTCGACCAATGGAATTGTAATAATAAATTTGTTTTGTTGCAGATGCTTTAATTTGAGTAGGGAAATAATTTCGGGAATGTTTTCCCTTGTTACTTTAACTGGGAATTCCAATCCTACATAATATTTTAAGCCTTCCTCAATGACTTTCCTAAATGCATCTAAATTTAGTAGATCGGCATTTAAATAACCAGATCGTAGTAATGTTATACTATTATCGGCAATTCTGAATAAAATAAGCAAGTTAGTTGCTGCTTGTTTTAACTGATTTAAATTCCATTGGACTTTGTATGCAGATTGGGTTTTCTTATTCAGTTCAGTCATGCTTTCTAAGATCAACTTTATATTTTGCACACTTAATGTTAAATTTCTAGAAATTATGTCTATACGTTCATTTGTGATTCTTATCTTTGAATTTAAAGTTTGAATGTTCTGGTTTAGAGAGTTTATTTCCTCGGTGTTATCTTCACCACCAAACAAAGTTCCTATCAAGCTTCCTCCAATCAATCCGATAGTGCCTACGGCTACTGTACCTAAGAAAACCTGTTGGTCTGGTGATGGTCGAACAACAGAGGGTCGTTTACTTAAATAAGCTTGAGTCAGAACCTGAGCCGGTTTCCCAGCATCTAAGGTCGTAAGGTTCATCCAAATGGGATCAAGGGTGGTTTTTAAACCATCATATTGATCAGACAATTTTATCAAGGTTTGATTTGGACAAATTAGACTATTCTCTAGGTAATTTAATATTTCTACATATGTTGCTTCTATTTTATGTAATAAGAAACTTGTTCTCCTGATGAACCCTAGGTCCTTTTCTGCCTTACCTAGTAATTCAGATGAAATTAACGCTGATATAAAATCGGCAGTTACTTGTAAATTTGAGATAAGTTGATCACATATATTGTCAATAAAATCTAATCTTATAGGAGAAATGAGATAAGCTCCCGTCACTCTTGCTTGTCCTGACCATGCTATTTTAACTATTGGAGAACTACTTTCCTTTTCTAATAACGCCGTTACTTTAAGTAGCGCTGCAGCTATCAGAAAAATGCGGACAGTGTTCATGTTCTCCTGAGGAATAAAATAATAGTTCCTCTTAATTAATTACCATAAATTTATATTCTAATCTAACATCTATTTACGTCATTCCTAACAATCCCATATTATTTTTATTAATTCTAACAATGTTAGTTTCAATAGTAATAATAACTTGTTAGTATACTTAATTTAATTAATTCCATATGCATCTCCCTTTCTTTTTTTTTTTTTTTTTGTTAATTGTTAATTCCTTGGCCTAAGATTATATCTCCTTTGACCAGTTGTTATTTCACGTGATTTAGCGTTAGTCACGGTATTAGTGTTATTAGAATTAGGGTTATTATCCAGCTCCACACCTGTGGTGTCTTCCCCTGTTAATGGTTCATCCGTGGTAACACCCGCTTGACCTTGGAGATTAAATCCGTTGGCTGAGGGATCCTGACCTGTGGAAGTGTTACTTGTGGAAATATTACCTGAGGAAATATTACCTGTGGAAATATTACCTGTGGGAACTTGTAACCCTAAGATTAGTTTATCTGGATGAACTACATAAGTTTCCTTGGTGACTTTGTCCTTGATATTGTATGCACGTCCTTCCGCCTTTGTGACTACAAATGGGCCCGAGATGGGGAACTCTAGTTTTCCCTGCTGTTTATATTTTCTGAGGTTAGCGAAAACTCGATCGCCAACCTCTATGGTCTTATCCCTTCTATTTCGATTTATCCGATTCGTATATTCATCATGCGCTTTCAATAGATATTGACGGCAATATTGTCGGACTTGGGATACTTTATTCAAGTGCATAGACAGATAATCTTCCACATAATTGAATTTAGGAGATTTGAAAGCTACAGTGAAACTATCGTATCCATACAGCGCAAAAAATGGGGTTTCTCCCAACACGTTATTATAAGTGTTATTTACCGTTAACTGTAACGTTGGTAAAAAGAGATCCCAATCATTCCTAGCAGCATCTTCGACGTATATTCTAATCAACTTATTTAATTCACGATTTATACGCTCAGATAGTCCTTGCGAGCTGGGTTGATATACAACTATCTCCTTTTTCCTTATTCCATAGAACCTTAAGAATTTCCTTAGTTCGTCACTTCGAAATTCTTGGGCATTATCGGTCAGCAGTGTCTCGAAAGTTCCGTAATGAGATATGAAGTTTCTCAGGGCTGCTATCACAGCACTACTGTCCTTAGAGGCTAAGGAGTAAAATACAGAGTATCTCGTAGTAAAATCCCTAAGAACTAGAACATACCTTTTCCCAAATTCCGTGATGGGGTAGTGGACCCAGGATATCTGAACTGAGCGCAGTGAAAGGTCTCGGAGGAATAGGATATTTAGCTATGGGTATTGGTTGGGCTATTCCCTTTGCCCTAATGCACTTAGTACAATTTTTTGCCTTATTCTCAATGAACTCCCTTTCCTTATAATTATAGAAGTTCCTCTTGAACAACCTTAATGTTCTGGGAGCACTCTTGTGACCGGCTGTTATTTTATCGTGGACAAGTTCAAACGCCTTTTCCATGAGGGAGTCTGGTATATATGGAACCAGAACTTCTTCCTCTGAATTCCCACGTTTCAATTTTCTATAAACGTAGATAATTTTATTCATTATCTTGAAATTTGATCATTTCTGGGTTGACTCTTCGAGACCATTTTTCATAGTTACCCGCAAGTCACTACACCTTTCATCCCTTTTCTGATGTTCTTTCAATTCCCTTTCATCCCAAGGTACTGCTACTGGAATTAATGAGTTAATTCCGTCTGTTGTCTCTTCTTCTTCTTCTTTTAATTCGATGATCTTCTCGTGGAAATCATCATCCAATTCCTGTGCGACATCTACACATCCTTTATTCACGTCTACTAATCTAGATAATAGGTCCGCGAATATATTGCTCTTACCAGGTAAATATTTGATTTTTATATCATATTCCTGGATAGCGGCTGTCCACCTAGTGATGGCTGCATCCTTGGTTACCTTCTGGCATATTCCAATTAAGGGTTTATGGTCCGTGAAGGCGGTTAGGTTATAGAGTTTGATGATATAATGAAATTTTCTTAAGGCGTATAACAGGGCCATACACTCACGTTTTTTAGTTGAATAGTTTCTCTGGGCCTCAGTTATACATCTTGATACAAAGGATACTGGGTGTAGCCATCCGTTATGTTCTTGCAGTAAACACGCAGAAATTCCTATTAACGAAGCATCGGTGTGGAGGTAGAAGGGGCGCTGGTAGTCAGGTATCTTCAAGATGGGAGCCGAGCAGAGTTTCTCCTTTAGTGCGTCCACCGCGAGAGAATGTCGCTCTTCCCACAAGAACCTGACATTCTTCTTTAGTAGTTCATACAAGGGAGCTGCTAATATGGCATAATTTGCCACAAGTACTCTAAAATAGTTTAAGGTTCCCAATAACCCTTGTAATTGTCGCTTACCTTTAGGATATGGTAAATCCCTGATGTCCTTAATCCGCTTTTCGTCCAGATTCCAGATTCAACCCTTCTGATGTCAAATTGTATCCTAGGAACTTCACGCTACTAGTGTAGAAACGACACTTTGTTATTTTGAGTTTCAAGTTAGCTTCAGTCAACCTCTCCAATACTTTCTCAATCTTCTCCAAATGACTCACCTTATCTGCGGAGGTAATGATTATATCATCTAGGTAGACTAAAACACCATGACCAATGAGATCGAACAAGACCTCATTTATGACTCTACTAAAAAAACCTGGGGCTGAGGTTAAACCAAAGGGTATCCTCGTATATTGATACTTACTATTACAGGCCGTAAAGGCTGTCTTCTCCTGATCCTCTGTCTTAATGGGTACCTGGTGGAAAGCAGATGCAATGTCTAAAGAGGTAATACAGTTAGTATTCCCTAATGAGTTAAATAATTCACTAATTCTGGGAATTGGATAAGTTATTCTTTCGGTTATTTTATTTAATTGACGATAATCAATACAGACTCTAATTTCACCTCCTGGCTTGGGAACGATTATTAACGGAGAGTTAAACGACGACTTTGATCGAATAATTACTCCTTACTTGATCATATCCCTTATAACCGCATCCAACTGTCCTTGTCTTGCATGAGGTATCCTGTAGGGGGGTAAATTGATTTTAATATTAGGGTCGGTGAGCGTTATGGGCATAGGATCGCCCTTGTAATGTCCTAATGGTTCTCCTTCCTTCCAGATCGCCTTCCTAAATGTATTTAGGAGAGTTAGCAACGGAGGCTTCATGGTAGTATCTCCGCAGTTTATTTCCTCCTCTGTGAGTTCCTTGAATTCTTTTTCTATGTCCATGTGTTTTCTCTCTCCTTTCTCCTGGACTGAGTTCAGATATTCTTCTTCCTTAAACAGCTGGCCCGTACATAATTGGGTACCCTGTTCTAACCTCACCTTCTCGTCATCCAAATTTATGAGATTGACGGTAATTTGCCCTTTTGTGACCCGAGTCACTGCATTTGCTGATACTACCATTTTCTTGTGGTGCACTAGCTGTTTTATGTAACACAATGCATTGATTTTCTACGCACCATCCTGGTGCTTTTATATTCATTATTGTTACCGCATTTGGGTCTAATTCTACGTCTTCTACCAAGTGAATATTATTATTTCCAATTGGAACGTTTCATAATTTTCTCTGTACTCCTATTATTTGTTCGTTTAATATTTTCATCCTCATTGTTTCAGGATCCTTTATATCTTTGAGTAACCCCTTATTCTTATTAAATATCAGAGTATTATTCGAGAAATCCAAATGGGCATTATTTAATATATTCATCCCTAAAACAATAATTTGTTTTACGGGGCTCACCTTGCTTAAGACCAACATTTCCACTGGAAAGTGTCCTTGAGGAGTAATTAATCTCACCTTTATGCTTCCTGCTATAGGAATCGTATTACCACTAGCGTCCTTCACGCTGCGTTCTGTTTTTCTTAGATAAATTTGAGGTACTAATTCTTCATTTATTAATGAAATGGAAGCTCCTGTATCAATGAGAGCATCATATTTCCTATTATTTATTTCTACCCTTAATTTAGGAGTGGATATCGAGTTATTTAAGGTCCTCACATGATCCTCCTCCTGTACCTCTTCCTCGTGTCAATATTGACCTTCATTTTCACTATCATCATCTATTGGAATTGTCTGTCCTTCTTCTGGAACAGATTCAGGTTCGCTAGGACCTTCACAGATGATGTTTATCTCATCACTGTATTCGCTATCTTCCTCATCATTTGGTTTATCCCATTCTTCCATATTTCTCATTTCCTCCCTTGGGTTTTTATATTTGCCTGTATATCTTTGGCCTTTACCGTTGTTTGTTTCCTGGTTCTTTCTAGTCCTACACTCAATTGAGGTATGCCCTTTACGGCTACAGATAGTACACATTTTATCTGATTTGCAGTCCTTGTACTCATGACCTATTCGGTCACATTTTCCGCATAGGGGCATTCCCTTTTTCATGCGTTTTATGCATCTTTTTGCATTATGGCCCCTCTGTTTGAAGTATTTGCAATGGGCGTTTACCTGGTTTTGGGAGCCTTGGAGGGCTCTACAATCCTTCTTAAGATGTCCTAATTTTCCCACAATGGAAACACGTACCTCTTGATTCGTTGTTCCGAACAGCATTATTGTCTGGTCGTATTTCATAGAGAACGTCAGAACGATTTTTTCGGGTATCTCTCTTCCTTTTATCAGAAGAATGTTTTTCCATAGCTTTTTACTGGGGTGCATGATCTTAACAAGCTTAAATGAATGAATTATAGGAGCAATTAAACATTTTTTTAAATATTTCAATTTATTAAAAAACTGATAAAACAATAGCAAACAATAATGTTATAGGAGCAATTAAACATTTTTTTAAATATTTCAATTTATTAAAAACTGATAAAACAATAGCAAACAATAATGTTATAGGAGCAATTAAACATTTTTTTAAATATTTCAATTTATTATAAAAAAAATAAAACAATAGCAAACAATAATGATTTATTTAAAAAAAAATACCAAATAAAAATGAAAAACCACAAATCTAAAAAATAATACAAAACAATGATACACTACACATCTTAAGGGCCGTACACACGCAGGGTTTTTTCAGTCTTTCCACCGGACTTTTTGCTAAGCTCCTCCCACTTTTTCCACGAGACTTGAATTTTGCACCGAAAGTCCGAGACTTTTCAACAACCTACATGTTCTATTATTTTCCCCCAATCAAGAGATGCAATTTTGGAAATCTTCGTATAGCTACTGTCAACTCATAAAATATATTGTAAAATAACACGATTGGTGTTCATTTTTAACCAATCTTTGCTCCATCAATTTCTTTACCTTTGAGGTGAAGAATTCTCATATTTTCCTTTTTTATAAAAGACTGCCAGTAAAAATTGATAATACCTAGTTATGTTTCTTTAAATTTTTTTTTAGTATAGTATATTTTAGTAAAATAAATATTACTATCTTTATTTTATTTATTTCAACATATTACCTATTAGCTAATACCTTAATTTATTTTATTTATTATAACGCAATACATATTGTACCTAGTACCTATACGTATTAATTGATACTTTTACCTAAACTTTATATAATAGCTAAATTACATTTTTTGAGTGGATTAGATTAATCATTAAATCAAATGAAGCGAAATAAACTTCATAAAAATTATCAAACTACGTTAATTAGTAACTAAATAATCTTAGTAATGTAGGTAGGTAGTTCTCCAGTAATTAATTAATCTTGGTAAAAGTAACTAACCTATATAATTAGTAAATAACTAACCCAGGTAATTAGTAATTTTAACTATCCTAGGTAATTAACAGTTACTAACTACCTATAACCTAGGTTAGTTACCTAGTTTAAAAAAATAGAGGAGGGCTTATGTCGCCGATATGAGTAGCTAATTGCACGACATGTTAATCCACGAGATTAAAAAGTCAATCCACGTGTGGACGCTATTGACTTTTGAATCAAAAGTCTGGTGGAAAAATGGAGAAAAAAGTCTGGTGGAAAGACTTAAAAAACCCTGCGTGTGTACGGCCCTTTAGAGTATGTAATATGCCGCAATATGATCGCATGAAGCTTCAAACGCATTTTTTGAGAAGCGATCTCTTCACAAGTATATTCTTGAAGATAGGAATTCATAAAATCCCTTTTGCACCCACACATTTTCTTTATCCGGCTCTTGTGTTTATTCCAATATGATTCGATGTTTTGAGTGTGTAGGGGAGGATGGTCATCAATGGGACACTGGGAACAATGGGACATGCTGAATAACATTTGAGGGTAATTTGTAACAAAATCTTAGTGGTAAATTAGGCATACTTCAGTGCATTCACTCGCATTGCATTCAGCGGTTGGGGTGCAGTCAGCCCTGTGTAAAAGCGAAAACTTGCTTTAGAGGTGGGAAAACTAAATTTTTCGTACTTTGTTTCAATTGTTATATATCTGTTAATTTAACATAAAATGCTTACGGCATTTTACATAATATTAAGTAATATGTAAAATATGATCATATGAAAGGATTGCTTTTATACATTTGTAGTTGAGTTGCTATACCGATATGTTTTCAAAATGGCGTCATGGTGATCATTGGGACAGAAAATTTGGTTAACAATGGGACAGTGCCCTATTGTCAACCAAACTGTCTAGTTACTCCATATGAATCAATAAATATCTATTTTTGATACAATAACGTGAAGTGTAGCTTCAGAGCTTCTTGTAGAAACAGAGCTTTCAGCTGAAGCGAGACTTCCAACCATGTTCAAGGGCTTTAGCAATCTGAGGTCATCACAAAGCACTGCATTGAAAACAAATTTCACTAATAAAAGAAAATAACGCAGCATGGTTGCAACGGATAAACCAGAGAAAGAAGAGCTTTTTGCTGGTGCCACTAAGGATAAGGCCTTCGAAATCACTTCATATAGTATCTGCCGTAGATTGCCTGTGAACTATTGTTCTTGGTCTGGTATAGAACTCTTAATTTAACTGATCCATTTGTCTGAAAAACTTAAATCTCTACCGAAAACATTGGAAATGAAGGTTTGTGAAGTTGTTGAATTTGATTCGATTTCTAAAACGTATTTTGTTGACCAAAGGCATGAAAAAGAAAAGATAAATACAAAATATTGATGTTAGGCGAAGATTCGAGTGCAATGAGCTAAATGTAGACAGTGAACCAGAAATGGCCATTGCGTAATAGATTATATTCAAGGAGGATATTGAGAAGACAATTGCGCACAAACACAAGCTTTTATTATAAACTGAAGTACAGAACCATCTTATAAGGATGCACGGCGAGAACTAAAATGTGCGGTGAAACAAAGGAGAGTTAACATAAAGCATTGAAAATAGTATTGGCACATCTCATTAAACAAATCACACATAAAATAAACTTGGCCACTAGATGGCGCTATAACATAAATTAATTTCCATAAATAAGTACCAGTGTGCAAATGATATCAAGTGTGCGCACTGGATTACGTATTGTTGTTAATACATGTTCAAATACATGTTCATATTTCAATACATGTTCATAGCTGAGTTAAATACACATTCCTTTATAATGGACAATCAAATATATAAGTTTAACTCAACACTTAATTTTACAAATGTTCCTGACAATATTATATGAACCAACTGAGTATATTATATGAACCAACTGAGTGTGGGACAACATGAAGATATAATTCGAACTTGAAATTTGACCATAACCTCAACAATATACCAGTTTAATAAACTGTCCCATCGTTCCCCAGGGTACATGTCCCATTGTTCACCAGTGCTGTTATACAATGGGACAATTTTTTTGTTTTTTATTTTATTTCTTTCTAGTCTACAGAAAATGTGATAGCATTCGAGTTAGTTTCATTTTTATAAAGGAATATCTATATTACACATGGATTTTTTATTTTTCATACTTTGCCCATAGTAAATGAAATATCAATCTTTCTGTGTTTTTAGTCCCATTGATGACCATCCTCCCCAACACCAGTTTCAGGATCAACAAAGTTCACAGAATGATTTATAATTTTATGATTGTATCCAAGTCGTTATATTTGGTTGTAAGCTTTCCATTGATCACTGTGAATGATTGAACCTTTCCGAACAACTTTTTCAATTATTGTAAGAAGAGTTTCAGCATCCCTTTTTCGAACAATTTCAATGTATCCAACTGCTGGTTTTGTGCTTGTATCGACGATGCCAAAAACCCACATTGGAGAAGCTGGTACTCGTCCACGATGATGTTTAGGCTTATGGGAGAAGCATGATTCGTTGATTTGTACTGTAACTCAATACCCGCCAAGTTGAATTGGGTGTTGCACAAAATGCATCGCACAAATTTCCCGTAAGAAGTTGTACATGTCTACCAATGTTGGACGACTCAAATCCAATTGATGTGTCGCAGCTTCCACTCCAATACCTTCGCACCAAAGATACATGGCATTAATTCATTTTTTAAGTGAAACTCTTGATCTAGAGAAGAAGGATCAGTTCCTTATTGTCACAGATGATATGAATGTAATACAGTCCTTCTTCTAACATCTCCAAATGAAAACATCTATTGATCTTGACTGCTTAGTCCAATTCATTGGCACACTGCAGTTTTTACATTCCATTTTTGTCTTCAAAAGCCTCTTCTGCATCCATCGTATTACTGTAGCTTCATCGCTGTTCATAAGGGGAAGAACTGATTTGTTGATATATGTTGTGAGCCATCTTTGAATAGCATAAACGATGATATTAATTCCAATATATAACACCCATTGTTGTATCACAAATACATGCATATAGGCATTCTTGGGTGCAATCTTTTCCATGAAGTGCATGATTTTAACAAGCTTCCCAGTAAACAGTACAATGTTGGGCCAACGTTGGCCCAATTCAGAACGAAACTCTGGGCCAAGCCTGTCATGCCGGTCTCTGTGTATTGGGCCAGCGAAGGCCCGACGTTGGCCCACCTCACGGATGTCCACCGGCCCTGAACAGTATAACCACGTATAAACGACTTACTGGTGCTGGCAATACTTAATACAAACGATATCCACTCGTATCCAATAAATAAATAATTTCAAGAATTAAAATTGAACATCCTTACTTTATTGGATATAATAATACTTAGGTTAGGTGCATATCAATTTAATTAATGTAACATAATATTAATTACAAATTAAATGGGGGAAAATGAATTGATGTGTCTGGGCATCGATCCTGCAACCAAGGAGCAAGTATCCTGCAGTCACCTGCACCTCTGCCATTGTGCCACCGTGGATGCATTTTACTAAAGAAAAATTTTGATATTAAACGACTCGGATATACTTTGAAATATTTTAAAGTGAATTGAACTATATTGGCAAGCACCGCTTCTATAACCAAAATCACAACTTATTCTTATTACAAATTGTAAATAATAAGATGGTCAAATTTTTATAGAATTGTAACTCCTTAAAAATTCCATTCTCTAGGAGTTCAAATTAAAGAAAATATTTTGAGGCCACGACTCAGAATAAAGATGAAAGCTCTGTGATGAAAGTTCAAAGTAACGAATGAATTAATTAATTAAAATTTGACCATTTGACTTATATTTTTATCCGACTATATCAGACGACAGAAAATATGAGACTCATATATACAGCTTTTCTATAACTTTTTACACGCATCGAATACACATCGTTTTTATACCTAGATTTATGCATCGTTTTCATATATAATATAGATTTCGTTTCTATATTAAATTATATATCAATTCGACATAGAAGTCCATTTATGATGTTGATTTCAGGGTTTTTTCATGTATCGATTAAAATTAATTAATCTATTTAGACACCCGCAGTCCTAGTTTTGAATTCGACATAAGAAGATATCGAATCGATAGACCGTTGTTTACAGAACACGTGAAGAAAACAGTCATACTTCTAACAATGTAGTAACTGGCTAATAACTGTCATACAAATACATTTTACAGATCGAAGTTAGGAAAAAAAAAACAATGACTTATTCAAACACAAACAAATAATATTTTACCTAAGCTGTTTTAACAAAATAATAATGTATCTATTTAAAATTGAATAAAAAGTATAATTTTCAATGTGAATAATCATACTAAATATATGAGTTAATTAGCGTCCAAGCTCATTTTTATGAATGAAATAAATAAAGTGTTAAATTAATAATTGAAGGGATAACAGGCCTATTTATACTTAATTGCCAGAAACGGTTACAATTTCAAAGATATTCTAAATTGAGGATATTAAATTGACTATTTGGTGTGATTAAAGTTAGGAGAGATCGTTTGCACCTATTTTCTCTGATTTTCTGGAGATAACTGCCAAATAGAACTGGTAGACCAGTATAATAAATTTATACTGGTACTACATCAAAAAATTACTGGATTGGTTAACCAATATGTTTTCCATCATTAGCCGGGCCAGTGCTGTTTGGCAACTGTTGGTCCAGCGTCGTTTTCATTGCATTGGCCCAGTGTGTAATAGCATTGGAGTGCCAAGCCCCGATCGTGCCTTTACTTTGCCAACGTTTACCGACGTTGGCCCGATAGTGCAATGTTATCAGGGTAAAATGTGGTATCAAATTTCATGGGGTATGCAGGAATGATAAAAAAAAAACATTACCCACATTGATTTAAAAAATGTGCTTGGAAGGGTCCTTTTAAAAGAAGTTGGTGAGGGTGGGTGTATGCAGAGTTTTCTGGAGTACGGACTGTGGATGAAGTGGGATGAGTGTAAGGAAATTAATAAGTGTTGAATTAAGTGCTAGAGATTCACTGTGAAGTTATGTTCTGAATTTTGAAAAATAAGTGAATTATTTTAATTGTGATACCTTAGATGAAAACCTGAAATAATGAGATAAGGAGGACGGACTCGCGAAAAAGAGCATCTACATAATAACACTTTGAATCTATTCCCTCCTTTCTACTCTTATATAATAAGATCACTTAAACTTTAAAGTTTTTTCCTTAATGTAATTTAGTAAATAATCTAAATAGTTATAGTCCCTTTTATTATTGTTGAATCACCATTCAACATAATGAAGCATTTGTGAGCCTAGGAGGTGCCATTCGAGCACGCGCGGGATTTTTTCGCTTTCCTATGGGAAATTCTCGGAATATTGCGCCAAGTGAGATTAGATTCAAAATCATTTTACTGAAGTTCTGAACAGAGTTCAAACATGTTCTTGTTCGGTCAGTTAGGTGACATGTCCACTTTATCGATTAGGTGTGATCTGTTAATGAAACGTTTGAGGTCAGGAAATAGAAGCTTACAGGATTTACAGATAGTTTCAAGTCTTTTGGAGCTTTACATCGGCTAACAAGCAACCTAAGGGGTAAAGGAGAAGTTTTAGTTCAGTCATTTGCAATTATTCTTAACATTCGTTAATCAGTATTTCCTGTAACTAATTATTTTTGTTCGGTACTAGGTAGTTGCACAATTGACAATTAGGTAGGCTGGATAGATACCTAAAAGATTTTTTGGCAAGCACCCATGTGGGCCGTGGCATGTTTCATAGGCTAAATTTTTTTAAATTATAAGCCAAAATTTCACAAAAGTTCTGAGCCAAGCCAATTTGGCTCATTTTTTTTGATGATTTTGAAGCCAAAATTATATACCTACATACCTAACATGGAAACAAAGGAATTATAATTAGCTAATTCAAAATTTTTAAGCCAAATTAGCCACTCTGCACAAACAGCACAATGTGTCTCTTCTCCCACCAATCTGCAGAATATGGGAGATATTCAGTATATTCTCTTCAAACTATTTTGAATTAATTCCTATATTCACATTAATTTTGCTACAAACACTTCTGAATTAATCCCTATATTTACATTAATTTAGCTACAATTTATGAACAGAATAAGTGATCTCTACCCAGTCTGTATTTGGTGCACAAAATCAGAAAATCCCACTGACTTTCTCATAAAAGCTGAAAAAATCCACCATAAATTTCCAGTATTTTTGCTGATCCACCAACATTTTCCCAATTTATCCACCGAAAATTAATGGTAACATAGGAATAAATAGCTAAAAATCCACCGACTTTGCCAGAATATTATATTTAAAGGGTAAAAAATTCCACCGACATGTCGGTGGAATTTACCACAAAATGCAGACTGGAATTCTCTACGAACACTGACTTAGCCTATCCAGTTTCTGCAGACTGGTTCTCCCACACCAAGTAAAATAGTATGGCCCATAAACTCTCCATTTGTCTTGCCAGCTCTCTCCAAAATGATCAAATTATCATAATTTCTCTCCAAAATAACATTGTAGCATGGGAGAAAATTTTTAACCATTCTGCATAATGTGTCTCTTCTCCTGCAGAGATTTTATTTCGAGATAGAATTACTCTCTGACTCACTTCTCAGCAGCCAGCAGCTGATTCAGAATCTCCCGCAGCCCAGGTAATGAAGCATGTCTAAACCCGCCATTTTAATGGCGAGTTTGTGACAGTTATTTCGAACCTTCAAATTTCAAATGGTGAGAAATATCTAATTTTCTTCTATGTTCAGTATGCTGCAAATCTGCAATGTTATTTTCAAATTTTGGAGAGAATTAATGATAATTTGATCATTTTGGAGAGAAATTTGGTGATTGTTGGAGTCTTGGAGAGACAAATGGAGAGTTTATGAGCCACACTATTTTACTTGGCCCACAGCTAAATTATTACTAACAAAGAAAATAATTCGTGATCTCCTGCAGAGATCTCCAATTCTAAAATTCAATAGAAAACTCCCACAGAGAGCCATGTTTCAGAGGCTGTAAAATTGTAAGCCAATTTGGCTCAATTTTTAAAGATTTCAAGCCAAAATTAACATGGGAACATAGTAATTAATTCAAAATTTAAAGCCAATTAGACATATCTGAGTTTTAACCCTTTGAAATCTAAGCCAATTAATTGGCTTTAACTGACATACTCTGTAACATGAACAGAGAGTCTTTGAAAAATGTTCCATATTCCGCAGTCTGGCCAATTAGACATAGGTAACCTATCTGAGTTTTAGCCCTTTGAAATAGGGTTAAAATGAATTATGTTTTATGTAGCCCTATTTACTATTCATCATTCAAGGGTTCATGCCAATCTGTTAGGGTATCTGTAAATTGCCAGTCAGCAGAATATGGGACATTTTTAACATTTTCTGTGTGAACAATCCTTAATTTCCTCCTATATTTACATGTATTTTACTTAGATCAGAAGAATTCCTTGGAGAACAGCCATGACTCAGAACAGTTTACCAGTTCCTGCAGTCTGGGTAAATTGGCTAGACTGCTGACTCTGGTATAGTGTTCATAGAGATCTCTTATTCTGTTCACAGTAAAATTCATGTAGAATTGTAAATAGGTTGGTAGTATAGGCCAGTTAATAAAGCATGCCAATATCTAAGATCTTTGTAAATAGATTTTTCATTACTTCACTCATTACAATAACCAGGCTGTAACAACAAATAAAGTACTTTAATAAATGCATCCTATTATTTACATTTATGAATCAAAAATAGAAATGTGTATTCTTACCCTGGCCCTGGTTATGACTATCCTATACACAATTCATCTTAAATGCACATAATTCTAGCTAACATAACTTTACATATCTTTGTTTCTGTAAAAACACCATAACAATTATTATTGAATAGAGGTATAGAGCACAAAATAAGGTTTATCAGAGGCACACAAATTAAGGTCTGCACTGCAGCACATTCAGACTATGACTGACTATGACATTAACTTTTCCTATGAAGTAAACTATGCTTTAAATTTTTTCCTTTCCAAATTTACATATAATGCTATTTATGTCAACAATGCTATTTTTAGGTTTCAATTTATAGATTTATATTTTTTGATATTTATATTTTTAATAAGGCTATTTTAATACATGATTAGAAATCTCACTTATATTTTGTATATAGGTAGTCATCCCTTAACAATAGGATTATAGAAATTAATTCAAAATTGTTTAGAATATATCACAAATATCTCCCAGACTCCCTCCCATCCATTAAGATGTTTTAAAGTATGGTCATAGTCGCCAGTATATTGGCGACTTTTGAAGGGTTAAATAGGTTGAAAAACATGCAAATAACAAGTGAATCACTCCCAAATAATCTCAAGTGATACATCAGACATGAAGCATAATGATGTTTCCAGTTGTAAAATCTTCACTAGAAAGTCCAATATCTCCTTTAAAGTATCTTAAATGTGGTGACCTGGATCCATTTTCTCACTAAACTGGCGACTTTCCTGCCACACTTTGAAATGTGGAATTTTAGTCTCCCATATTCTGAAATTTTTCAAAAAGCTGTAAAATCCACCAACAATTCCCAATAATTTGCCTGACCCACAAGCATTTTCCTAATTTATCTACCAAAAATTAATGGTAGGCTAACTTAAGGATAAATAGTTGAAAATCAAATGGCTTTGCCAGAATATTAGGTAGCTATTAAAGAAGGAAATATTACACTGACATGTCGGTAGAACTGTGAAATTTATCAATAATAATCACCATGAAATAAAGTCTGGCTTAGTGGACCTAGCACTATAGCCCACCCATGTAATAGACTTAAAGAGTATGTCAGTTAAAACCAATCCATGTTCCAGAGGCTGGCAAATGCCAAATGGTCTAAGCCAATTATTTGGCTTACATTTCAAATGTAATTAATTAAAAACTATGAAAAAATATTTACAAGTAACACATTGGCAACCTTAAAGCGGATATTTCTGTCATATTCCCTGTTTAGCATGCTGCATGTTAAAGTAGCATATATTTACATGGATACTGCAGATTCTGTCAAGAGGAAAAGGGTTAAAATTTTTTAATTAATTCCCATGTCCTCAATTTTATAAGCTTATAGCATAGGAATTGATAGCTAAAAAATTCCACTGACTAGTCAGTGCCTTGATGGAATTTACCATGAAATACAGTCTGAGCAAGGGAGATATATTTAATAACTCTAATTGGCTTAATTTCCATGTTCTGTTCTCATGACCCATGTTAAGTTTGTTTTGAAAATATGACTTAATTTGTTTGGCTCAGAGCTTTTGTGAAAATTTGGCTCTAAATTTAAAATTGGTCAGTCTGTATTTGATGCATAAAAACCCACTCTGAAATTATCAATTTTTAAAAATTTTCATCAGCTGAATTGATAGTAACATAGAAATTAATCTAGAAATTGTTTCAATTTTATGATCTTATCATTCTAATTATCTCATTTCCAGTGAAACATAGCTAATTATCAAAAAGTTTAAAGTTATATATATTCTAGTTATATATTCCATGAATCAAAAGTCAAGAAGCTTCATGATAAGGTTTTCTTCTGCTATAGCTTTCTATAATCCTGTAACAGTCAGATTTAAAAACATACACCATTTATATAGTTTGAAAAGTCCAAATTCATCAATTTTAACATCAAAAGGTTTCCACAATTCTCCTATTAATTTTTGCCAAGCCAAACTCTACTTCCCAACAATGTCAGTCACCAGAAAGCAGTTACTGCCTCATCAGTCCAATAACCAGCAGTTTACAGTCTGCATTGAGGGCAACATTGGCAGTGGCAAAACAACTCTGCTCAACCACCTCTCACACTGCTCTGATGTGGAAGTGTTTCAGGAACCTGTGGATAAGTGGAGGAATGTCAGGGGGATGAATATGCTTGTGAGTTAAATATCAATTAAATTAATTCTATCATCTCTCAACAATAATAAAGTTTCTCCTGTAGACTATAATTTTTTTACCATGTTCTAATGTCTACATGGTTTGTAGACTAACCAGTGAAATATTCAGCTGAAAAACTTGTATCCAACAATTGTGGAACTTAATTCTCCCCAATAGATAAATATATTTAAAAAAAAACTGATTCTTATGCAGAATCTGCTAAAAGCTGACTATAACAATTCATTATGCCAGTACCAAATAATAGTATAAATCTAATCAAAACTGTAAAGATAATCATGGATAATCAAATACATTTATCCAGCATGTCTAAAGAAGATATAAATAATTATCCAATATTAAAACCTTTGCAAGCCACATCATTTTCTCCAGTCTGCTGGCAAGAACTGTCTTCTTTAAAACTTTGATTTTTTGTTATTTTGCATGTTAGGATTTGCTATTTAGATATTTATTTTCACAGTAAATGATATTATTTTATATTCATGTTGTTTTTCATTGCCAGGATCTGATGTACCAAGACCCCAGCAGATGGGCTCATTTATTTCAAGCGTATGTTCAGCTCACGATGCTACAACTACACACCATAAAAACTAAATCCAGGGTCAAAATTATGGAAAGATCAATACACAGTGCTAGGTTGTATAGAATTGCGGTCAAGATAATTTATGTTGTTATTTTAATTTGCTTTACAATAAACTCATATCCCACTCCTGTTTTGCAGGCATTGCTTTGTAGAAAATCTTTACCGAACTGGCAAGTTGTCTGAGCCTGAATATAATGTCTACTGTGAATGGTACAAAACAATATCTGCTAACCTAAACATCAATGTAGACCTTATAGGTGAGCATACTGTTCTTTCATATATTCAAAGTAATCATAATATGTTTAATCAATTCTGTTCAATAAATTCAGTTTTTTGTCATTGTTTAAAATCTTTAAATATAAAAACATTTATATAGCTATCTATTCAAGTCTAATATTTCTGTCTAAAATTAGTTGGTTAACTAGCTTCATAGTGCATGCTTTTGTGAATTTAGACAATTAAAATTATTTAACTCATAACTACCTAATTTCTGGTGTATTTGAACTACTAATACTAATTTTATCTGTACATCTGCAGTGTTCTTATCTGCTGCACCGTCAGTGGTTCAGGAGAGAATAAAAGAGCGAGGTCGTGCAGAAGAGTCCTCTATTCCTCTGCAGTACCTAGAGGAGCTTGACACACTGCACAGACAGTGGCTACACACAGACAATCTTCCCGCTCCTCTTCTTGTTCTTCCTCATAGTATGACCACAGCTGAGATGTGAGTGCTCACTTTTAACATATAGAAAATGGATACATTTTTTTCTGGTGTTTATTTCACTGTAACTACAATAAACATCAATATTATTTATTACTTAAATAATGAGGTTTAAAAAAAACAATTGTTTCAGAAGTTGGTGTTTGTAATAATAATAATAATTTAAGGTGAAAAAAGAAGCTGCTTCAGGAAAATCTCAATTTAGCAGCGAAACAACATTAACACAAATCAAACTAAACAATTAAATAATTGTTTTTCAGTTACCAATGTGACTTGGTATCAAACAAAGAAACATAGAATTAGATTCATTTAAGAGAGAGCACCTGAAGATGCTAGCAGATGTGATTCATATTTTAGTATAGATATTTATACTTCGCAGGAATCGAAAAACCCCATCGACATTATTGTGGTCACCAAGAATATTTGTCATTGACAGCTCCTCTTCATCGAGTTCAAATTTCAGAATCTCTCTTTGCAAACGTAGTGTTTGGCAATGGAGAAAGATGTGTTCTATTGTCATTATTTCGTTATTGCAGAAACTGCACGAAGGCAGAAATAGTCTGGTAGTGTCGTCCATGAGATATTCGTAGGTGAGTTTGGTATGGCCAAGCCTCAGTCTGTTGAGAATAACTCCGTCTTTTCTAGACAGATTCAGTTTCTTCCATGTACATGGTTTGTTAGTAACATCTTTTAATTTGTTGTGTGTTGTTTGCCATAGAATTTTCCATTTTTCTCTTAGATTCTCTTTTGTTGTCATGAACCAATCTGTATATGGACATGGTATGAATTGTGGAGCATTTCTTGTGGCATTTCTTGCCGCTGCGTCCGCTTTGTAGTTTCCTGGTATTCTTTTGTGTCCTGGTATCCATATTACTGCAATGGTATATTCCATGGATAACAGTCTGTGAAAAGTATTTTGTAGTCTATCTGTCAAATAGTTTTTGGGATCAAGAGTTTCTAGTCCTTGCACAGCACTTACAGAGTCGGTACATATGAGATATTTGGTTGTGGTATGGTCTCTGATATCTTCTTCGATGATAGTACAGGCAAACATCAGGGCTTTAAGTTCTGCAGTGTAAACGGTGGCTATTGTTGGTAGTGAAGCAGAGATTGTTTTGTTGCCATGAACAGCTGCTGCTCCAACTCCGTGATTGTCTTTGGAGCCGTCAGTATATAGATGAATGCGCGTGGGGTAGTTTGTGCTCACATGATCTAGGAAATAGGGATTGAAGTTGTCTATATCTTTGACGAGTGGTGTTGCAAGTTCTGTGTCAGCTAATGGTCGTAGTAGACACCATGAAAAAAGGCTTGGGGTTTTTGTATGGTAGAACAGGTTGTAGAGGGAGATCAAGTTGGGTTATTGCTTTATTTGCACGTTGGACAAATGGATTTAGTGGTGGGTGGGTATTTGAAAATTGTCTTGATAGTGCTGTGTTCATTATAGAATTGTATACAGGGTTCAGTAAGAAGCATTTGTTTTTGAAGAATTTTCTGCTCTCAAGGTCCATTCTTCTGTCAGTTAGTGATGGTTCGTTAGTTAGGATGTAAAGGCTTTCTACTGGGGAGCTTTTGAAGGCACCAGTGCAGATTCGCAGTGCCTCGTTGTGGATAGCGTCTAACTTCCTCAGCGTTGCTCCCGCATCAGAGCCATACACTAAGCATCCATAGTCTAGTTTAGGTCTTACTATTAGCCTGTATGTTTGCAGAAGGATATGATGGTCGGCTCCCCATTTCGTAGATGAGAGAGTGCGGAGTAGATTCATTGAGGAATTGCATGATGATACGAGTTTTGTGATGTGTATTTTCCAGGTGAGTTGAGGATCCCAGTTAAGGCCCAGGAATTTGACTGTTCTTTCGACGTTCATTGCACTACCTCTTATTCTTAATGTGGGTTTGATTGGGAAGTCTGGATTTTTGTGGAATACCATGCAGTTGGTTTTTGTTGTTGAAAATTGGAAACCATTTTCATCTGCCCATTTTGACATTGAGTTGATGACTGGTTTTAACTTCGTGCATACTATTTCCTGAGAGTGCTATTTGGACATCGTCTACAAAGAGTGACGTGTGTATATGGTTAGGGATGATTGCTGCGAGTGAGTTTATTTTGATAGCAAAGAGTGTGACAGAAAGGATGCTTCCTTGAGGAACTCCTGCCTCCTGTATTCTTACTGAGGACATCTGATTATTGATAGAGACTCTGAAGTGTCGTTCACCCAAGAATTTTTGGATGTATCTCGGTAAGGTACCTGAGAGACCAAGTTCAAGCAAATCTTTGAGTATTCCATACCGCCATGTTGTATCGTAGGCCTTGGCCAAATCAAAGAATACACCTACTGCAACTTTATTCTCACTGAAAGCCTTCTTTAGGTAGGTATCCAGTCCAATAAGATGTTGAATTGTGGATCTGTTCTTTCTGAATCCACATTGGAGTGGTGTAAGGAACTTGTTGTTTTCTAAGTATTCTATAAGTCTTCTATTTATCATTTTTTCGAATAGTTTTCCCATGCAACTTGTGAGTGCTATGGGTCGGTAGTTGGATGGGTCAGAAAGATTTTTGCTGGGTTTGGGGATTGGTATTATGGTTGCCATGTTCCACTGAGGGGGTTAGTATATTTCTGTCCATAATTTATTGTAGACTTTGAGGAGGTATATGAGTGCTATTTCCGTAAGGTGTTTCAGCATGAGATAGTGAACAAGGCTGATTTGAGTTCATGGATCTTGAATGGTAGGTTATTTTCTTGATCGTTTGAAGGTGGAAATATTATCTGGTGGGATTCGGCAATGGGTTTCTTTGAAAGGAACTGACGGGTACAGTTTTGATAGCTTGAGTTTGAAGCAATTGAGTCTGCGATGGTATTTGCTATTTCAGTTTTTGTGGTAATTCTTGTGCCGTTATTGTTGAGAACAGATATTGTACGGAGTCTTGTCTGAGTTTTGTATATATCTGTGATATTGGTACGGTATGGTTCATGCTTTCAAGATATTTTTGTAGTTCTTCTTTTTGACATTCTTTAATATATCTTTTGGTGAAGGCTCGTTGATGTTTCCAATGTATCTTATCTTCTATTGATTTGGTGAGTTTGAATTTTCTATATAGACGTTCACGTTCGTGAACCATACGTTTGCAGTCCTCATTCCAAAACGGTCGGGGGGAAAAAGGTTTTGGAATGTATTTGGGTATGTGTTTATCTGCTATTGTTCTAAGATGTTGCAGTAAGTCATCTGCATGCTGAAATGTTGCCTCATCTGTTAAGGTGTTTCATTCTTCATCAAGCGAGTACTCATTCCAATTTGTTTTCGAGTAACTGTATCTTGCTGATGGGGGCTCAGCTACTCTGCTTCCACTTATCGTTATTAAGATCGGGTTGTGGTCGCTGCAAAGAACTGATGGTAGTACGGTTCATTCGATATCTGGCACGCTGGATGATGATAAGTCAATTGATGTGCCAGACTCATGCGTGGGAGTACCATCGTTCAGGCAGGCTATTTGAGGTTTCCGGAGTAATTTTTCTAATATTTTCCCTCTGCTATCAGTCACTACGTCAACCCAGAGGGGGCTATGACCATTAAAATCACCCAGAAGCAGAAATGGTGAAGGAAGTTGTTCTGTTACATTAACGATATCTTGATAGGTTGTTTTCTCTCTTCCAGGTAAGTACATTGAAGCAACTGTGATAAATTTAGAGTGATGAATTTGTATTCTTGCAGCTATTATCTGAAGGTTGCTATTGGTTGGAATTGATTCATATGGGCAGGATGAGTGGATGTAGAGTGCTACTCCACCGTGGAATCTTTGGTTAAAATGGCCCTGCTTGCACAGTCCATTATATCCTGGTATTTTAATCATGAATTCATTTCCTAAGAATGTCTCTTGTATTGCAATAATGGATGGTTGATATGATTCTATTATGGCTAGTAGATCTGATTTAGGGGATGAAATGCTGCGGGCATTCCATTGAATTAAGTAATCATTGATGGTTTCTATTGACATTATTCATGTTTCCGACCTTTGTGGGATCGGGATCTATGGTAGTTTGGCTAGTCATGGGATCTTCGTTGGTTGTGATCTTTCTTTGGATCTTGTCCTAGATTTGTGTCTCCTTTGAGTTAGAGTTCATAGTTTTCTCTGTCCCTATTGCTGTCTGGTTGGTTGAAGCTATTGGATGAATTATATATTTTGAGATTTGCTGAATGGTCATCTTCTAGTGTTACATCTGAATTTTGCTCTGGCATCTGTTGCTCGGTTGGGGATGCATTGAGGTATATTTCATCCTCATATATTCGACCTGAGTTTTGACTCTGCAGGAAGGCTTTAGTTTTTTTCCCAGGATGATATGTTGAGGTGCTTGGTTGAGGGTTGTTGATCTGTTCATTTCTTCGGATGATTGGTGGGATTTGATCAGTGTTGCGAATTGGCATGGGGCTTGTGCTGGGTAGTGGTTGTTTCAGTGCTGCACTGAAACACATTCTATTTCTGTCTAACATTCGTCTATTTTTGTTCAATGTGAGTCTGGCCTGTGTTCTTGAGCATCCTTGTTTTTGTTGCAGTGTGACTATTTCTAATTCATTTTTATATTCATTGCAGTTTTTGTTTCCTGTTGTATGTTGTTCGGAGCAGTGATGACACTTTATGGTGTCACTTTGACATGTGTCAACAGAATGTCCTCCAGCATCACACCTTCCGCATACAACAGGGGATTCACATTTTCTGAAAGAATGGCCATATTTCTGACATCTATTGCAGAGTAAGGGTTTGTTTTTATACTGGTAGACTTTTGTCAGTGCAGATTCGCCAGGGATAGAAATGTAGGATGGAATATCTTGTTTGTTGAAAATGAGTAGTAGTGGGGATGCTCTATTATTTTTAGATTTGATCCAAGGAGCCCGTGTGATGTCAGACACCGGCAGAGTTTTCATCAACTCATTCTTGTAGTCGTCGAAGGAGGATAAGTCGTAGTCGTTTATATAGACTATACCTTTTGGTCTCAGATTGTAGTTGCCTTTTTTAACTTCCACGGGTATCATATTGATGTTTTGTAGAGTAACCAATTTAGCGCTTTGTTTGTTAGATTTGGTCTTGGCAGAGTAGGTGGTATTATTTAAGGAGCGCAGGTCTTCAAGGCTATCTCCAAGGAAGCCATTCAGGAATTTTTCCACAGCCCAGGGTTTTAGGGATCTTTTGTGTTCTTCTGTCATTTGAATTATGAACAAATCAGGTAGTTTGTCATCGTTGAGGTTGATTACTTCAGAACCTTTTTCGATCTGGATTGCTCTTTTGAAGCTAACCTTCCTATCCTCTTGGATGCGAACCAGTTCGCATTCTCTCATGTGTCTCGAGCAGTTGCGAGATCCTACTGTGTGTTCTTCTGAGCAGTGGAAGCATTTAGGAACATCAGCCTCGCAAGCACCTCTGGAATGTCCAGATTCAGAGCAGTACCCACAGAGTGGTGGCCCTTCAAGTCTGCACTTCTTTTCAGTGTGGCCATATCTTACAGGACATAGGTCGATTAATGAAAGGATAAATCTTTGTTTCTCCTGTAAGGCCAGGAATATAAATGCTTGATGGAAGGGTTTTGGTATTGCATGTGATCAGAAATGCGCGAGTGTCTGGAAACTTGGATCTGATGAAGTGAGCCAATTCTATGTTAACTGTTGCTGAATGTTTGGATTTGAGCCAGTTCTTGAATTCTTCCAGTTTCTTCGTCAAACTTCATACCACTGACATACATAACTCCTTTGGAGCAGTTGAAAGGATCATATGGAGTAATGTAGCATGTCTTACCAGCTATGGATTTGATATTTGTTAGTTTCTTCATAGTATTCTGCGCAGTTATTTTTGTTTGGGCTATGAATGAGGATTGGTTAAGAGTGAAAATGGTTGAGGGGTCTATATCTATTACTTTATTGATTTCACTACACACTTGAAATGCATGAGTGGTTCTTTTCAGTTCATTGTTGAATTGTATCTTGATGTATTTTCTATTGTCTATTTCTCCAGGGGTTAACATTGATTCAGTGATATCAGTTATGATACGTTTTTTCTTGGTTGCAGGTATATTGTTCTCTTTTCTTTTGTTTAGTATATCTATTTTCTTGTTAGTTAGATCAGCCAGATGTGACAGAACTTTGATGATTCTATTTTCTGTACTTTGATCGAGGTTTTCTTCTTTCATATCCATTGTTAGGGTGATTACTTCAGATAGTTTGTTTGTCAGTTTTCTTTGAGAATTATTTGGTGACATTGAATCGTTGGGGTCTTCCACATCCATAAGTTGGACGTTAGGGACATCGCTATTTATCAATTCCGTCGTTATGTCATCGTCAGGGGCTCTCTCTTTTTTCCTGACAGAATTGTCAGGGGAATGCTCCCCTTTTCTCTTCTTCCCGTCACTCATCTCCTACAATTTATGAGTCCTCCCTGACAATACCAGGGGGACTTTTACAATAGAAAAAAACTAATGAAAAATTGAATACATATACAGAATAGTATAATAAATATAAATAAGTTGCCCCAGATTGAATGGGGGAGCCCCGTTGGAACTACCAAACAAAAAAGCACGCTATTACAAAATTGATTTAAGTGGTGCTCTTTTTAAAAGAGAAAAAAAACAAGTTATGGTTGTTAACGGTATCACCGCGAGAAGGTGGGGTCTCCTAGGTGCCAAAACGATACAATTGTAAAGCTGAAGCACCCTGAGTATCAAAACCTTGTCCAATTTCCCGCACACAGTGCGAGATATCAGAATAAACGATTAATATTTTGATACCAATTCACAAAAGGTACGGTAATAATTTGTTCCTGTAACAGAAGAATCTTTTTATTTATTTGTTACTTGGAACTTCCATGCTCTGATTCTGACATCAGACAACGAAATATTGTACCAAGTTGAGACTCCAAGACTGATTTTTTTAACTCTTAGAATATGGAATGTAAAATCAGGGCCTGCCTGTATATTTAAATTATGTCTGCCTTGGTAATATCATCAAAGTTAGATTTATTTAAAACTATTTATTCAAACATCAAAATTGCATGTTGGTAGTTACACATTTTTGTTACTATACAGTATGGGCCACAAAAGTGTTTCCTCTTTTTCAAATACTTGTAAATCGTTAACCAATAGACGAAAAAAATGTTTCTTGGTCTCTTTTTCTCCACCTCTTATTGTACTATTAACTAATGAAATCTATTTTGAACTGATGGACATAGTTTAAGAACAGGTAAGCAAAGAGTGAGGTAGACTATTTTTGTCATTGCGCAAAGGTTATTCTTAGAGCTAACTCTGTGATTTTACTTACTAAAAGGCAGTGAATAAAAGGAAATAGAATTATAATAGTGGACAGTTAAATACAAGGTGCTTACACTTCTTCCTTAGAAACTATTTGGAAATAGAACAACTTCAGTTACATTTTGATCTCATTGAAGTTTTCACTATAAATATTCGTTCTTCGCTTGTTCATTGCATGGTTAAGGCTCGCTTCACACTTGCATTTTTAACAGCGTGGAAAAAAGCTCTTCCGAAAATGTGTTCACTCATGCGTTTTTTCACCGTTGAAGTAAAAATTTGATGTGATTTTTCCATCATCGATAAAAAAAATGCAAGTGTAAACACATTTTAAGAAAAGCTTTTTTTCCGCGGCGTTAAAAATGCAAAGTTTGAAGCGGGTCTTAACCATGCAATAAACAAGCGAAGAACGAATATTGATAGTGAAAACTTCAATGAGATCAAAATGTCACTGAAGTTGATTTATTTCAAAATAAATTCCAAGGAAGAAGTGTAAGCACCCTGTATTGAAATGTCTAGCATTATAATTTTTTCCTTTTATTCACTGCCTTTTGGTGAGTAAAATCACAGAGTTAGCTCTAAGAATAACCTTCACGCAATGACAAAAATAATCACCCTCACTCTTTGCTAACCTGTTCTTAAACTATGTCCATCAGTTGAAAAAAAGCTTTTACCTGTTAATAGTACAATAAGAGGTGAAGAAAAAGAGACCAAGACACAATTTTTCGTCCATTGGCTAACGATTCACAAGTATTTGAAAAAGCGGAAACATTTTTGTGGCCCATACTGTATTTCATTGCTAGCTACTTGCTAGATATAATGACTACTTGCTAGATATAATGACTACTTGCTAGATATAATGACTACTTGCTAGATATAATGACTACTTGCTAGATATAATGACTACTTGCTAGATATAATGACTACTTGCTAGATATAATGACTACTTGCTAGATATAATGACTACTTGCTAGATATAATGACTACTTGCTCGATATAATGACTACTTGCTCGATATAATGACTACTTGCTAGATATAATGACTACTTGCTCGATATAATCACTACTTGCTCGATATAATCACTACTTGCTAGATATCATTGCTACTTGCTAGAAATAATCAATGCTTGCTAGATATAATGACTACTTGCTCGATATAATCACTACTTGCTCGATATAATCACTACTTGCTAGATATCATTGCTACTTGCTAGATATAATCACTGCTTGCTAGATATAATCACTACTTGCTGGATATAATCACTACTTGCTAGATATCATTGCTACTTGCTAGATATAATCACTGCTTGCTAGATATAATGACTACTTGCTCGATATAATCACTACTTGCTCGATATAATCACTACTTGCTCGATATAATCACTACTTGCTAGATATCATTGCTACTTGCTAGATATAATCACTGCTTGCTAGATATAATGACTACTTGCTCGATATAATGACTACTTGCTCGATATAATCACTACTTGCTAGATATCATTGCTACTTGCTCGATATAATCACTACTTGCTCGATATAATCACTACTTGCTCGATATAATCACTGCTTGCTAGATATAATGACTACTTGCTCGATATAATCACTACTTGCTCGATATAATCACTGCTTGCTAGATATAATCACTACTTGCTAGATATCATTGCTACTTGCTAGATATAATCACTGCTTGCTAGATATAATGACTACTTGCTCGATATAATCACTACTTGCTTGATATAATCACTACTTGCTAGATATCATTGCTACTTGCTAGATATAATCACTGCTTGCTTGATATAATCACTACTTGCTAGATATCATTGCTACTTGCTAGATTTAATCACTGCTTGCTAGATTTAATCACTGCTTGCTAGATATAATCACTGCTTGCTAGATATAATCACTACTTGCTAGATATCATTGCTACTTGCTAGATATAATCACTGCTTGCTAGATATAATGACTACTTGCTCGATATCATTGCTACTTGCTCGATATAATCACTACTTGCTAGATATAATCACTGCTTGCTAGATATAATGACTACTTGCTCGATATAATCACTACTTGCTAGATATATAATCACTACTTGCCAGATATAATCACTACTTGCTAGATATAATCACTGCTTGTTAAATATAATCACTGCTTGGTAGATATAATCACTGCTTGCTAGATATAATCACTGCTTGCTAGATATAATCACTACTTGCTAGATATAATCACTACTTGCTAATATAATCGCTTCTTGCTAGATATAATCACTGCTTGTTAAATATAATCACTGCTTGGTAGATATAATCACTGCTTGGTAGATATCATCACTGCTTGCTAGATATAATCACTGCTTGCTAGATATAATCAATGCTTGCTAGATATCATCACTGCTTGCTAAATATCATTTCTACTTGGTAGATATCATCACTACTTGCTAGGTATCATCACTACTTGCTAGATATAATCACTACTTGCTAGATATAATCACTGCTTGGTAGATATAATCACTACTTTCTAGATATCATCACTGCTTGGTAGATATAATCACTACTTTCTAGATATCATTGCTACTTGCTAGATATCATCACTACTTGCTAGATATAATCACTACTTGCTAGATATCATCACTGCTTGGTAGATATAATCACTGCTTGGTAGATATAATCACTGCTTGGTAGATATAATCACTACTTGCTAGATAACATTGCTACTTGGTAGATATCATCCTTATTTGCTAGATATCATCACTGCTTGGTAGATATAATCACTACTTGCTAGATATCATCACTGCTTGGCAGATATAATCACTACTTGCTAGATATCATTGCTACTTGGTAGATATCATCACTGGCTGGTAGATATAATCACTACTTGCTAGATATCATTGCTACTTGCTAGATATCATTGCTACTTGGTAGATATCATCACTACTTGCTAGATATCATTGCTACTTGGTAGATATAATCACTGCTTGCCAGATATCATTGCTACTTGGTAGATATCATCACTACTTGCTAGATATAATGACTACTTGCTAGATATAATCACTGCTTGCTAGATATAATCACTGCTTGCTAGATATAATCACTGCTTGCTAGATATCATTGCTACTTGGTAGATATAATCACTGCTTGCTAGATATCATTGCTACTTGGTAGATATCATTGCTACTTGCTAGATATAATGACTACTTGCTCGATATAATCACTACTTGCTTGATATAATCACTACTTGCTAGATATCATTGCTACTTGCTAGATATAATCACTGCTTGCTTGATATAATCACTACTTGCTAGATATCATTGCTACTTGCTAGATTTAATCACTGCTTGCTAGATTTAATCACTGCTTGCTAGATATAATCACTGCTTGCTAGATATAATGACTACTTGCTCGATATAATCACTACTTGCTCGATATAATCACTACTTGCTAGATATAATCACTGCTTGCTAGATATAATGACTACTTGCTCGATATAATCACTACTTGCTAGATATAATCACTACTTGCTAGATATATAATCACTACTTGCTAGATATAATCACTACTTGCTAGATATAATCACTGCTTGTTAAATATAATCACTGCTTGGTAGATATAATCACTGCTTGCTAGATATAATCACTGCTTGCTAGATATAATCACTACTTGCTAGATATAATCACTACTTGCTAGATATAATCACTACTTGCTAATATAATCACTACTTGCTAATATAATCGCTTCTTGCTAGATATAATCACTGCTTGTTAAATATAATCACTGCTTGGTAGATATAATCACTGCTTGGTAGATATAATCACTGCTTGGTAGATATAATCACTGCTTGGTAGATATAATCACTGCTTGGTAGATATCATCACTGCTTGCTAGATATAATCACTGCTTGCTAGATATAATCAATGCTTGCTAGATATCATCACTGCTTGCTAAATATCATTTCTACTTGGTAGATATCATCACTACTTGCTAGATATCATCACTACTTGCTAGATATAATCACTACTTGCTAGATATAATCACTACTTGCTAGATATAATCACTACTTGCTAGATATCATCACTGCTTGGTAGATATAATCACTACTTTCTAGATATCATTGCTACTTGCTAGATATCATCACTACTTGCTAGATATAATCACTACTTGCTAGATATCATCACTGCTTGGTAGATATAATCACTGCTTGGTAGATATAATCACTGCTTGGTAGATATAATCACTACTTGCTAGATAACATTGCTACTTGGTAGATATCATCCTTATTTGCTAGATATCATCACTGCTTGGTAGATATAATCACTACTTGCTAGATATCATCACTGCTTGCTAGATATCATCACTGCTTGGCAGATATAATCACTACTTGCTAGATATCATTGCTACTTGGTAGATATCATCACTGGCTGGTAGATATAATCACTACTTGCTAGATATCATTGCTACTTGCTAGATATCATTGCTACTTGGTAGATATCATCACTACTTGCTAGATATCATTGCTACTTGCTAGATATAATCACTGCTTGCCAGATATCATTGCTACTTGGTAGATATCATCACTACTTGCTAGATATAATGACTACTTGCTAGATATAATCACTGCTTGCTAGATATAATCACTGCTTGCTAGATATAATCACTGCTTGCTAGATATAATCACTGCTTGCTAGATATAATCACTGCTTGCTAGATATCATTGCTACTTGGTAGATATAATCACTGCTTGCTAGATATCATTGCTACTTGGTAGATATCATTGCTACTTGCTAGATATAATGACTACTTGCTAGATATAATCACTACTTGCTAGATATAATGACTACTTGCTAGATATAACCACTGCTTGCTAGATATAATCACTGCTTGCTAGATATAATCACTGCTTGCTAGATATAATCACTGCTTGCTAGATATTAGAGATGGACGATACCCCTAATTAGATTATTCAAATGAGATTAATAATTTTTAGTTTCTATTATTATATGAACTTATACAGGGTGGGGCGTAAGTTTGGAAGCAATTTTTCAAACATTAATATAATTCTTAAAAATAAGTTTCTAAGTAGGTGATAGGGTTTGAACTATAGTAGAGACACTACATTATGACGTGGCAGTGTTATTTTTTACAAAAATTTAGTCAATTCAAAAATGTCAGACAAAAGAGAAGCCATTATTGCTCTACACCGTGCCGGGAAGTCAGATTCCGTCATTTCAAAAACTCTCTCAATAGCGAGATCGACTGTTTGGAAGTGTGTGAAGCGTTTTAATGAGAGAAGAGACTTGACTTATCGTCCAAGAAGTGGTAGACCACGCTCACAACGCACCAAACAACTGATAAAATGTGCCCGAGAGAAGATCAGGAGGAACCCGAAAAGGTCAATACGATTGTTAGCCAAAACAGCTAATGTGAGTCCCAGAACAATGAGAAGAGTTGTCAAAGAAGACCTAAAGATGTCTTCTTTCACCCTCCAAAAGAGACGGACTCTGTCAGAAGCTGTAAAGAAAAAGAGATTGGAGAGGAGCAAAGCACTTCTGAGAGAATTGAAGTCTGGCACGGCTGGTGAAATTGTTTGGTCTGAAGAAAAAATTTTCACAGTGGAAATGGCTTACAACCGGAGGAATGACAGAATAATTGGTAAAAGTGCAAAAGACATCCCATACAACCAAAAAACTGTCCACAGAACCATGAAACCTGCTTCAGTAATGGTCTGGGCCGCCGTTTCAGAAACTTGGAGATCTTCTTTAATTTTTGTGGAACAAGGTGCCAAAATCAATGCTAAATATTATATTGATAATATTTTGACGCCAATGTTGGAGTCAGCTAAGGATCACTTCGGTAATGACACTCTATGGACATTTCAGCAAGACGGCGGACTTCACATACTGCAAATGTCACTCAAAACTGGTGCCATGACCATCTTCCACGGTATTGGTCCAAAGAAATGTAGCCTCCCTGCTCCCCAAATCCTATGGACTTTTCGGTATGGTCCATTCTTGAATCAAAGGCCTGTGGTAAATTCCATCGCAGTGTGGATGATTTAAAGCGTTCGCTCCAGAGATCTTGGAAGGAAATTTCACAAGAACAGTGTGCGTGCCGCAGTAGGAGGAGTTCGGAGGAGATTTGAGACTGTTATTAAAAACAAGGGGGGACATTTTGAATAAATTTATGATTTTTGAATTCTTAAAACCCTTATGTAATAATACATAACTGTAAATTATTAAATATATTTTTCGTTGGATTATAATATGCACTTTCATTTGCTTCCAAACTTACGCCCCACCCTGTATAGATTGATTTGTAATATGGGGAAAGATTAAGAATTTATATCTATTAAATATTATAGCTAGAAAAAATTATCATATAACATAAAAATTGAATTAATAATAAATATATTAGTAAAAAAAAAAAGATTGGAATATAAAATTAGAACATGGTTAGAATTTTGATTCGATTAATTCAATCTGTTGTATATAGAATTTTTAGAAATACTACACTATAATGGTGCCTGAAAAAATTTGCTCACATATGTACTATTTAGTTATAATATAATTAATTTTATTATTTCATGCTATGCATAGCTAAATAAATATTAGAAAATAATGGAATTATGAAAATTAGGATTACCTAGCTATATATATGAAATTATTTTTATATTAATTTAAATTATATTTTTTATCGTAATTGATAAATAATAGATGTTAAATTATACTATATTTTTTTTAAATAGTAGTGGTAGCGGCACCTTTTTGCTGATACCGAGTAGCTACCGATACTAGAAACAATTCTATTGGTGTCAAGAATTTTTCGTGGTATCGGTAGCTACTCGGTATCAGCAAAAAGTGCCAATGCCACTACTATTTAAAAAATATTATAGTATAATTTAACATCTATAATTATTTATGTTATATGATAAAAAAATTATAATTTAAATTAATATAAAAAATATCATATATATAGCTAAGTAATCCAAATTTTCACACTTCATCCCATCACTACTA
Source organism: Caprella mutica (assembly GCA_947561585.1). NCBI lineage: Eukaryota > Metazoa > Arthropoda > Malacostraca > Amphipoda > Caprellidae > Caprella > Caprella mutica. Next base: position 72,336 of record CANNZV010000666.1, read on the forward strand.
GTTATCATCACTGCTTGCTAGATATCACCCTATTGGTGTTGGTATTAGATATCTAGATATGAGAATTCTAGATACAACCCCCATCACCAACATCAAAATATGTCAGTCTGAGGCACGGCACTATTAAATTGTGTCGTGTGCGATACCTGACGCACAGTTATATAAGATAGAACGAGTGAAATTAAACTAAATCTAATTGCATTATTTTATGATATTTGATCTTCATTTCACATATAGTTACAATCATTAGAGTTGAGAATTGCTCTGCCATAAGAGGTGGATTTTGCAAATCAAGTGAGAAACATTTCATCCTTCATGTTATATACACAGTGAAGATTCTTCAAGGATATCTTTTTTGTCTTCATTTAAATAATTGAATGATGGAAATATTGATTATTGTGGGTTCAAGTATTTAACTCTGAAACGACTAGTCTCTGAGAGGCTTGTTCTGGCGGAGGTACAGATTTAAACTTTAAAAACTTGACTTGAGTTGCTGGGGATGTGGGGCTTTAATTGTCTAAGACGTATTATATATTAGGAATGGGACAAACTATCGGTTCTCTGTATTGGAAGTATTGCCAATTTTCTTGTATCGGTATCTGCAAAAAAGTGCCGATACCATTAGTATTTAAAAAGAATTGAAGTTTTAACTATTTCAAACCGGAACGGGCCTCTCAGGCCCGTTAATCATTGCAGGGTTAATATATAGGGATGCAAGAAGTAGCGCTCAAAATATAAGGGTCAATAAGAATACATACATGCATATATGGTTTAATAAATAATGGCTAAGCGTTCAGGAAAGATATTTTGCCAGTTGTTAGATATGTATAATACCTATCGCTAGTAATCATATTCATTAAATATAATAAGTATTGAATGAGTTATCAAAACATTATGAAAGTAACTTTAAAATTTGTCGTGGCCTTCAGAAAACTATGTAAAATAGTAAAACTACGGAATTTGAAAAAGTTTTTATTCACTTAAAAGAACTTACATACAGTATTGTTACATGTCTTTAGGACTTTAGGTGTAGCATTATTGGATAGCAACATGGCATCGTGTAATCAAAGGCCTGTGACTTCTCATGAGCAACAATAGATTGTGGCCCTTTACCAAGAGTGCAAAACAAATTCTGAGATACCAACTTGCAGTGTAAGTTCGAAAAGTGTTGTGCAACGAAATTTTTCCCAATTTTAGACATCAAGATGGACGGGTCAAGGCCTAAAACTGGTAGACCTCACAAAACAACGCAAAGGCAGGATTGTCTTATGGTGAGAATGTCATTGGCGGGTAGTGTTGAAGTCGCTGTATCGCTATAGAGGGGTACATTTTGGTGAAAGAGAAAGATGCTCTATAATATATCATGGAGTTTTTATCAGATATTTGAATTAGAAGAGGTTTTCTGTTAAATGAAGTCGACTTTTTAAGTGTAAGTTGATATAACTCAAGTTAATTTTATTGGCATTGCATTGGTGTTTTTGAGGCAAGATAAACATAGATGCTATTTATTTCAAAGTAATTATTATATTTGAAAACTTGTTCGTGTAATAGTAAAATTAGGGTTGTTCATGTATTAGTTTCAATTCATGTATTTCTTCATTGATTTCTTTTTTCTATCTAGGCATTGTTTCAAACCCTGACCAACCATTTTATAGCGTGAGACGGTTTCTCGCTAGTTACAAACAGCTGCATTGCACACTCGGGTAACGGCCATGAAAATGTTAATTAGTGGGAGCATGTTCATTTCACCGATGAATCTGAGTTCAATATTACTGATTCATTTGTGGAAAAATGATCTGTTGTGTGTGTGACGAGAACGGTTAAGTTTGTAGGAAACTGCGTCTTGGTGTAGGGAATGATATCTGGGCATATCTTGACCCCATTGTTCATTTACATGGACTTGTTAATGCCGTAACCCATGAATTAAATAGTTAAAAGGATACTCGCACTTGAAAATGACGCGAAAGTGTGACGTCACGCGAGCGACTCATGACGTCCCCTGGTATACAGATACTCGCATCGGAAATATTTAGTTATAGATTTTCCTGAAATAACTTTTGATTACTTGGTCAAATAATATACCTATACCTAATACTGAAATCATTTATCGAATTTAGCTCAGATGATATTCAATAATAATTGGATTTGTGTTGACTACGATCGATTGTGTATTCTCCAACAATGATTGAAATTGAAGAACTATAGAGAGTAAATTCTAGTATAAAAATGTAGGTATAATAACTATTTATAACCATAAAATCGATATGGTGAAATATATATCTTAAGGAATGAATGAAAATCATAGATCACTCACATTATATTGTTGTTCATAATATATATATACAAATTTACAAAATGAATAAAAAAAGAACTGTATAGAATAAAGTAGCTAATAGCTGTATTCTGAAAAGCTACAGAAAATCTAGTACCTATTGAGCTACAGACTCAAAGTAAACAATACAGGAACCTTCAAATCGTATTCCAAGTGACGTCACCTTTTTCTTTGTCGGTATTTCGGTCGAGTGCGAGTATCCTTCTAACTATTTAATTCATGCAGATTTTCTATTGCAGCATGCTCTTCCATCTCTAGCTTTTCTTCGATACAACCTCCTATCTTTATGCAGGCAACGCGCCCTGCTACACTGCAAAAGTTGAGTGGCGAATTAATTTAATTGATGGACTGGTCAGCACAAAGCTGTGATCTCAACCCAATAGTGAATAGAGAACGTTTGGAAAGTTTTTAGTGATCGAGTACAACTCAAAAATCAAAAAATAATATCACCTCTGGGAAAAACTGAAAGATGAATGGAACAATCTAACATCTTCATTTATCAAGAATTTAATTCAATTGTGTGGTAGATGCCAGGAAAAGAAACAAAATATCTTTTGTTTGTTTTTTCTTGTTCTTCAACTTTATATTGTTTTAATAAGTGTCCATGGTAAATTTGAATATACTTTCATCGTGTATTGATAGCTCATTCAATACTTGGTGAATTTAACTTTACTAGCGGTAAGTATTAGGTACACATATCTAACTACTTTCCTGAACGTTTCGTCCATTAATCAATAAACCATATTTTAATGTAGCTAGTGTTTTCACTGACCCTTGTAATTTAGCCAATACTTTATATTATTGGTAATGAAGTCCATATCTACAGGGTTTTTTTTTTATTCGTCCAGATTCTAAACTTGAATAACCTTTAATCCAATTAGCCGATTTGGACAAACTTGATCTGAATCGACTCCATATTTGTGATTTTATTTAGTCAACAAAACACGTATCCTACAACATTTGGAACCGCTATATTAATGTTTAAGCTGCAAATTGGCTCCTTAAACCCCTTTCACACGAGTGGTATTCTCATACCGCTGTAAGAAAGAGCTGCATGAAGAAAACAGCCAATTTTAGCGGACATTCAAAACACCTACTTCTATTCATATGCGGCGTTTCTGAAGCAGGGTATAAATTTTATACCTGATGTCCAGCGTGTGATTTCTAACACATCAGTATAAACTTCATGCCGATGTTTTAGCTTAATATTGTGTTAAATGTAGTCTTTCACATTAGGCATGAAATATCATGCCGCTAACTAGATTAGCACAGAGTCACAGACCAATAAAGTAGAATTTTCAATTTCACGAAGATTTGAGAAGTCTAGAGAGAGAGATATATAATCAAGTGAATGATTATTTAAATTGTTATATAACATTTTAAATTAATCACTCACTTGATTATTATACTAGCTATATCTCTCTCATTTATATATACCAATTTGAATATTTGTTATTTGTCAAAAGAATCTAGATTATATTTTAAAAAATATATATATTAATTGAAATAGTTTATACCAAGCAAAATATATTCAACAGACAGCCATATTTATTTCCATTTTCTGCAGTAAAATGTTTCATTATAGGCGTGACAAACAAAACTATCCAAAATATATAAAATGAGTTGTATGGGGTTATATAGGAATATTTTAAAACAATATAGAATATGAATATCAAAATATATTTTTTTACATTAGAAGATATCACAAAAAATACATAATAATATTAGAAATAATGCAATAGTGAGATGTAGTAAGAATGATTGAAATTTTACGTGCTTTCCATGTTATAATTTACCAACAGTCGCTAGATTATTAAAATTATTTTATCAAGTCTGTATGGTTAGAAGCACAGCCCAGAATCTGACTTATAAATTAACGCCGTGTGTGAAAGCTCGGGTGTTTTCTTCATGCAGCTTTTATTTCGCAGCGGTATGAGAAAAACACTCGTGTGAAAGGAGCTCGATTAGAAAAATTTGAGATGTTATTCAAAGAATAACCCCAACTCCTTCCTTTGGTTGCAAAAACAAAAGAGTCAAACGGAAGTCCAGAGAAAAGTCATAACAAAGTATTGACAAAGATATTATACTACAATTAGATACACTACTCTTGAAAATTTCTGTTTCAAATCCGTTTTTGATTTGTTTCACTAAATTTGTAACAACAGCTCGCAAAGCTTCACACTTTAGTACTTACCCTAGTACGAATTCTAACATTTATAGGTAGTGACATTGAGTGAATAGTGACCGTGACGTAAGCAAGATAACAGATTTAGAGAGAAAATTGGGGTTTAACAATTTGAAAACTGGACAGTTTTTATAATTTTACGCCCTTCAATTGTCTTCTATTATTTGCTGTTATGGCGTCACTCACATAACATACCTCTATTGTCCTTACAATATTTTTATTCTATTTCCCACTATCAATAGAAAAAACAGTTTTTAAACAGAAATTTGCTAGAATAGTTTCTCTTTGGTTTGAAAGCACAAAGCTACATCAAGCAGGAAAATGATCAAGAGGTGGCATCAAAAATTTCAGGAGACAGTATCATGCGAAGAATCTCGACTGTGATGCGGTTGTTTAACATTTTGTGGAGCACCCAAGGCAGTCGCTGAGAAGAGGTGCTGCACATTTTGGGATATCCGTGTATGTTACTTGGTATGCTTTAAAAAATGCGGAATGAAATGTTATAATTTTAAATTTCTCCAGCAGTTAAAACCAGCGGACTTGAGAATCGAATTTTCCGAAACACTTCTCGAAAAAATTGATGTGTCTTCCAACTTAGAAAAACTCCTCTGATTTTCGGATGAAGCAGTCTTTCACCTCGATGGAGGAATCAATGTCCACAATTCTTCCCATTCGTCTGTGAATGAACCCCATTGGCTAACAGAGAAATTGTTGCAATGTCCGCAAACGATGGTTCGGTGACTTGGTCTGCGATAGGAAATGCAAATGTTCCCGGACAGGTTCATTTGGGTGAGGCGGTGCTGCAGACCTTAACATTACCCGGCCTCCTCGCTCACCTGACTTGACTCCCGCAGACTTTTTCTCCGGTTTTATCAAAGACTCGTCTATAAACAGAACTATGGAAATTTGAATCAGCTGGAAGACACCCTTACCATAGCGTTCAATCATGTTTAATCAATACAGTAAAATTGAACTCTGTTGTTTATATTATTGACCCCAATTAATATGAAGTCTATGGGAACCAAGTTTGTCTAAATCGACCTCTAGGATGCAAAGATTTTAAAATTTAGAATCGGGACAAATAAAACACCCTGTACAGTACATTACTTATACCTAAACTCTAATATATATTGCGAGTATATGGATGGCCATATTCTACCTTAGTTTCACTTACTAAAGCTACTACTGTTTAATGTTTTTATTCTTTTGTAGGTGTGCAGCTGTGGAAAAGCACATATCTCTCATATGTGGTGGGAAAGCCGATGCACCTCAGTCCACTCCCCTAATTGAGAGCAAGCAACTGAAAGCGCCTGAACCTCAGTCCACTCCCCTAATTGAGAGCAAGCAACTGAAAGCGCCTGAACCTCAGTCCACTCCCCTAATTGAGAGCAAGCAACTGAAAGCGCCTGAACCTCAGTCCACTCCCCTAATTGAGAGCAAGCAACTGAAAGCGCCTGAACCTCAGTCCACTCCCCTAATTGAGAGCAAGCAACTGAAAGCGCCTGCAGCTCAGTCCACTCCCCTAACTGAGAGCAAGCAACTGATAGCGCCTGCAGCTCAGTCCACTCCCCTAACTGAGAGCAAGCAACTGAAAGCGCCTGCGCCTCAGACCACTGCCCTAATTGAGAGCAAGCAACTGAAAGCTTCTTCTCATTAAATGACTGACTCCAACAGAACTCCTCTATAATTAACTACAACTAGGTCACTATATAGAACTTTCTTTTTCTTCATTGATAACTAACATTTTTTAGCAAGAATATTTTCATCAGACTGTGTACCTTAGTTACTACTCAGGATGATTCACTATAGATGAGTTCTAAATTGGAATTGCTGGTATTTTTTATGTCGACAAGACTACTCTATCTTTCTATAAAATCCTTGATTTACATTCTCCTTTCGTTGAGGAAAGAAGTCTTCTTTGGACCATAGAAATGGAATCTTATGCCATTTGTGATCTCGTAGGTTTAATCTCTATTCAAGACATTAATGTGTGAAATATATAAGGCGTGAAAACTATTGGTAGAGGTGAATGTATTTTTAGCTACTTTGTTATGGTTCATCACTAAATGTGTATTTGTTTTATATGATATTTGCATAGAAACCCCATCTTTTCAAGCATTTAAATTTTACTGAATCAAATGGCTAATATTTTATTGTTAATTTTGTGGGATATTTTCTCTCTGCCACCTCTCGGTTAATTGTTTAGAAAGTGACAATTTTGTGGCAATTTTGTTACCAAAGACCATACGCAAGTATTTTAAGTTTTAGGGACACTTTTTAGAGATATTTAATTTTATATGGAATATGTAATTAATATCTGAACATTGCCTACCATTTATACATATATTTTTGTGTCTATTTTGCTGTGTAGAAAATTGCATTTAGTAGTCAAATTAATATCATAGTGATATATATTTGTACTTTTCTAAGTATTTCTCTCTGTGTATAGCTACTTTTTTAAATATTTTTTTGTTGTCTCTCGATTGTTAATATGGAAGGCCTCAGGGGCTCTATCCTGAAGCTGTCTGTGGTGAATGGAAGAGATGGGGATGGCGTCCTTTGGGCCTTTTACCAGTTAATTTAGATTTTTTTTATTTGTACTAATGTTATGCTCTTCAACTAAGAGGTTTAGATTTGTTTAATGTATTAGCTTCTTGATATCAAGATTATATGTACCTACACTATCAAACTACTACCTTTGTTTTCCTTTATGTTTTGTATAGGAGATGGTAGGCTTCATTTACTATCACCTCTTCATTTCCCTCTTCCATCCGAGAATACAGTTACCGGTGATTGTGTCCCTTGTCGTTACATTCCTTGGTAAGTGACTGCATTCACAGAATCACTCAAGTTCAGGACTCTAGGAAGTTAAAAACGAAATTTCAACTCTCACACGGTAATAATAGAAACAGGTATTTTAAAGTTATTTAATTATAGCATTTAATTTGTAAAATATATCTTTTTAATTCAGCCTTGGATCATTTTTCACTGAAATATTAAGTATTATTAAAAAAATCTGAAGCACCCACCTCAAAAATATACCCAGGTAACATGACAATATACCCGGGAACTCCGTTTGAGTACCGCATCTCCGCTTCAGATCCAACATCCCAAAAGGATGCTGAGCGAATGTTCGTATTGTATTCAAAAGGAAACATATCCTCATGGAACTTAATGCGAACATTTTAATTTCTTGGATCCGGTGCGAGGCTAGGTGAATAGGAAATGTTTTATGATTGAAATACTATCAGACAGAGTTAGAAAGAAGTATGTTATTATTTATAGGTATCTAAATATAATTAGGTGCATCCATTTAAAATATGATACTATTTAGTTGTTGTAGCTAAATAATACTCTTAGTTAATTAGATCTATCTAACATCAGGTGGCCACCACACCCCTACCCCCCTCAGACCCAAGACTCCACAGTGTTGGAACGCAATTGGTTGACGTAGGTTATCGGTGTGGGTGGAATCGCGAACTTTTATAGTTAGAGGTGTTTGTTATTATATATATAAATAGTATAAATTAGAGAGAAAATAGTTTAAAACAAGCATAATTAGAATAATAAAACTAAGGAGTAGCAACCGTGGTAGTTACCACTGGTTTAGTAGCTCTATGCATAGGTAGGGTCAAGCAGGTCAGTTGCGACCTCTAACAACAGAAACATCATAGCTTCAAAACACAAGTTAAAACTTAAATAATAGCATGCACTGCGCTTCTTTTAATAGCTATGCCATTTTAATTCAATTTCGGTTCAGAATGTTTAGACTTTAGAGACTATCTTGACAGGGCAGCAATTAAAAATTAATTAAAGGCTTCCATTTATATCCTATAAAGCAGTACCAAACATCCCTATCACATTCTCCGCTCCCCCTGAGAAGAGTTCCTCCCCACTTTACAAAAGCGGAACTCCTTACCGGATATACAGGAGATGTGCGATGAGGAATTCCGAACAAAAAATGTTACATGGGTAATACTAATACACAGTGTGTCTTTGTCTGTTGGTTTCAAGAAAAATGTCACGCTTCAGCACATAGATATATAATTTCGTTACTATAATAATTATAAGTAAAAGAAATCCGGAACACAAAAAATGAAAGATTCTCAAAAAATTTAGTACAGGCAGGCCTCGCTTTAAGTACAACTCGCTTCAACTAAAGTGGTCCTTATTTCGAGTCATGTTTCGAAATAAGAACCGGTCGTAGACATAGAAAACGGAGACATTTTGTGTGATTATTTCACGGTAACTAAAAAACATCAAAATGTCCTATTTGAGGACTAGTTCCGTGTTATTGCACGGTTCCATATTTTCGAACACGTGAGAATCTTTTTACAATAACTTTTATTTCAATTAGTATCCATGATACCAATTAGAATAAAAGTAAAATAATTATTATAATATTTTCTTTTCTGACGTGTCCGAAATTGTAGAACCAACCAATGACTTGGAACATAGTACCAAAACATTTCATAGAGCATAAAATTACTGTTTGTTCAATGTAGCACAATAATTATAGAAATCTAAGTATCTATTAATTAATTACATATACTGAGTGAGAGTTAAGCTATGGATGGATTTTAAAACATTTAATAAATGCACGACTTTAAACTTTTTCATCACAGTCACAAACAATGAAAGCCTGTATATTATTATTAATATGCTTATTTACGCAGTACTCTCATAACTTTCTATAACTCATAGAAAATGAGACATATAATCAAGGAGTGACAATTATAAATTTCGTGTTACTTTTATTCGCTTTAGTTACCGTTTGGTAACTAAACTGAGTCGTGATTTGGTAACTAAAGCGGGGGATGCCCGTATTCTATAATCTATAAGATGCGGAATTTTTAAAAGTACGGGATCTCAAAAAATCCGAAACACTAGAATTACAAGTAGGTATATCCGAAATCACAATGTTCAGAGGTTTAAATAAATATTAAAAATTGTATTTAAAAAGTACGGATAGTTAGAAAAATTAATTCATAATTCTTAACAACGAGTGATGAGCAAGAGAAATCTTGACCGAAATTTGAATAATGAAAGAAAAAAAACGGAATATTTTTTTTTTAATTCCGGATAACAAAAAAGTCCGAATACATTTTTATAAAATCAGGAAATTTATTGTCCATCATTCAAGTGTCGTGTTTTGTTTTCTCTTGCAGGCGGTGTCAGGTAATCAGTTTGTGTGGGGCGTAAGTAGGTGATGTTAGGTCTTCTTTGGGGTGTCTGTGATGTGATGTTTGAACGGCATGTGTCATCGAATGTGACTAATAATTTCTGGTTTGATATTTTTTCATAATTATGTAAGCTAAAACTTTTCCACTACCATAACTAGCAGGCGCAGCAGACATTTCATATGAAATTTTGCTGTTTACTAATTAGTTTGATCCTCACCGTAAGTCCGTAACACGCTTCCATAACTGGAGCAGCTCTGCCTGAACTGTTTCGGTGCTATTTCTCAGTTTTTTCCTTAAATCGTGTTATACATAACAAATGCAAACTAAGTTCATTTCACTCTATAATTCCCTCAACCAGTTTCAAAATATCTTAGTCTAATACGAGGTTTCGCTACTTGGAGATTGGTCTACTAGGAAGGTCCTTCCCATGGGGAAGCCTCTTCGCGGTGGATGGACCCTCTTCACCAATTGAGGGAGGCCAAAGTTCCCCACACCAACCATTCGGAAGTCCTCGGACAATCCGGTACCCTGCGTCCTGGGCGGCGCCGTTGTGGGAGATACGTTCCTCGTTTTTTTTTTCTTCCAAGGGGCTCAATTTACCGGTCATTGAATCCCTTTTACTCCTACTAGCCAGTGACATAGATTCCAACCCTGGACCCACTTTTAATTGCCCCTCATGCACTACTCGCATCACCTCATCAGAGCTGGAAGTGGATTAGTGAAGTGCAACAGCTGCATGGAATGGGTCCATCTCCGATGCGCAACTAAAATCTCAATCCAAAACTACACCAGAAACTGGACAATGGACATGCTCCATAAACATCACCACAGCAAACAATACACAAACAACGCCTCAAACATCCAGTCAAACACACCACCCCCACCACAAACACCCGCCCCAACACAAGCCTCTCGCAGTCCCACTCGAGCTCTTAACATCCTACAGCTTAACATTGATGGTATTCGCACCAAAGACAAGCACTTCATACACAAACACAATATTCACGTTGCAGTGATACAAGAAACGAAACTACAACTCAGACACAAAACCCCCAACATTCCACAATACTCAACCATGAGACAGGACAGACCACAGAACATTGAAAAGAAGAAGTGTATATCCCATTATATTACTCTTTAGTGTCGTTTACAGTGACGTCACTTCAACTAGAGACACGCAGCCAATCAGAGGCTTCGTTTCACCAGTTTTGTTTGAGTCCATTATTTTCAATGCGTTTACAACCGAAATGTTGTCAGTTTGTGTTTGTTGCAAAGAAGATTAGTTTATTATTGCTTAGTAGCTGGGCTATAGAATATAGATAATCGTGTACATAATTTGGTAGGAAGATATGGCTCCCAGCAAAGATAATGAGCTGAGGTAGAATGCACTTTCAAACTGTTTTCGAGAGAGCGTTTATGGTGACGTCAGCGATCAATGAATGTGATTGGTTGAATTTTTACGACTGTGTACACGTTCCAGCTGAGCTTCTTATTCAATGTTCTGTGGGACAGACAACACGGTGAAGGTGGTGGCCTTCTCATCTACCATACACCACAGCGTTCCAAAGGGTAACAAGAAACAACACAACCCAAATTTCACACCTGAGATTGCCAACCTCATCCGTCAACGTAACAATCTCAGGCAGACTCCAAAAACCCCACTCTCATACATCAGCACAACACATCCAGGAACTCAAAACTCAAATACACGACAAAATAACCTAAAAACAACAAGAAAACTGGAAAGAGTTCCTGGATACACTTGACCATAAAACAAACACATCAAAACTTTACAGAACAATCCGCAGCATATCAAACTCAAACAGCCAACAAACACAAACACACGCTGCTATCACAGACAACTCAAACAACATCCCCACTCGACAAAAACAAGCAAACATCCTTATACAACACTACTCAAACATCAGTCACTTACCCAAAGACAAGGAAGACAGACGCATCATTAGACACAAACAAGATTTAACATTAGACGAAACAACAACACTAGCCACCACAGAACAAACTAAACGGGTCATAAAATACACTAAAAACTCATCTGCCATGGGACCAGACAACATCTCAAACATACACTTAAAATACCTAGGCCCCATGGCATCACCACACTTACAAACATTGCCAATTTTTCCTACCAACACTGTCAAATACCACACCTTTGGAAGATTGGCAAAATCATTATACTCCTAAAACCAAAAAAGCTTTCCACTGAGGCTGCATCATACAAACCAAAAACACTACTCTGCACACCATCCAAAATCATAGAGCGCTTCATTCTAAACATCACTACACCTCACATACCTCTATCCCCAATATAACATGGGTTCCGACCCACTACTCCACAACAACACTAACTTACAAACACCACACAAAACATACAGGATGGTATCAATTCAAAAAGACCGGCCAAAAGAACATTACTTCTTACAATAGACATTAGCAAAGCCTTTGATGCCATCCCACGATTACCACTCATCAACAAAATTTACAACACCACGCTACACAACAACACTTAACGCTGGCTTGCTAACTACTTATCAGGAAGACCAGCATCCGTACACCACAACGGCAAGTCATCACAAACACCACTATTCCCAAACGGAGTGCCACAGGGCTCCGTTCTTTCCCTTACACTTTCCAACTTATACTTACAAGACATACCAGAACCCCCACCACACTTTCAGATTGCCTCATATGCAGACGACATAACTATCACATCTAAACACAACAACGCTGACATCTGCACCTCACAAGCACAAACATATCTAGATACTATACAACACTGGCTTACATCAAACAGGCTTAAGGTTGCTTCTACAAAATCCACATGTACACTAATAACGAACTGCTCAAAGGAGCACCAGTACAGACCTAACATCACACTAAACAACACCACAATACCACACACACATGAGGCACTTATACTTGGCGTCACCTACAACCCCTCCATGTCCTTTGGCCCCCACATAAACAAAATCACAAACAACAGACTCAACACACTACGGGCTCTAGGCGGTACCAGCTTCGGTAAAAACAAAGAAACACAAACACTTATTTACAAACAATACATTAGATCCGTACTGGCATATGCCAGCCCCGCCTGGTCGCCCACACTATCCATCACACAAATGCGCAAACTCCAAACAACACAGAACAAAACACTCAAAATCATCATAGCCTGTACAAAATCCATAGAACACTTACACTCAGAAACCAAAATTCTGAAAATGCAGGCACACCTAGACACGCGAGGGACTCAGTTCCTCGCTGCAGCCGTAGTCAACACTGAACATCCCTGTCACTACATGCTGAACCATGCACCTACACCTAGACAGATCGTGCAGACGCCGCACAGACACTACACAAACATTTTAGAGACCATACCCCCACTCCAGGGTAATACCAGCACAAAAACACATATACACAACCAACTAACAAGCAGAGAGCTAGAGCTGGCTGGCAACAACACAGTCCTGGGGCACGCACCTCCCCCATTAGCAGTACAGAAACACAACTCTCAAGACTGGAGAGTCCACCTTGTCAGGTTCCGCTGCGGCCATCACCCCTCACTACACACATACAAACACAGATTAGGACTCTCAGACACAGACACTTGCAGGTGAATCCCCACACCATCACTCACATTCTAGAAGAATGCCCCACCTGCACCGTCCTACAGTTGTGAAGCGACCCCCAGTCGGCGGCGTCGTTCTTGCGCGAGGTGGGGCTCCTGTAAAAGGGAGTCTGGGGAACCTCAACAACAACAACAAAGAGCCTATGCTAATGCTCTACATATAAGGAATGTGATAAAAAAAACGTTCTTCGTCTTGATAAGTTTATTGAGTCTGGTGGTGGTAGTGTAATGCTAAATTTATTATGAAATAAAACTTGAAATTCTTATCTTTAAAAATGAAACCTATTTCAATCTTCTAGCGATAATAGTTTACAAATTACTATCCTTTTAAATCGTCTACTATATTCGTCACATTTTTCTAGAACACTTTTCTACAAATTGGGCCCTAATATGTTTTAAGGGGGGATTTTTTCCGGATACAAGTTAAAACGATATAAATGGATTCTTCCGTATCTTGGTGGGAGTGTGCTGATACGGAATTAATTTCCTCTTTATGTTTTCTATTATTCAAGTAAAAGGTTTAATCATTTAACCCATTTCAGCCTAGCGGTACCCACGGCCCACTTCAAGTTGATTTATGGTAACACCGCTAAATTCACAGTTACCTCTATTTGCAAGCCCATTTTATCATCCGAAAGCCATGGCGATATATGTGCTAAGCACCGATTGGAACATATGGCTGCAAGTTTACTTCATTCCGCTTAAGAACTTTCTGCCAAGAATTATTTTAAAACTTCGAACATACATATTTCACGAAGTATTGGTAGCTCCTTGGCACCCAGCATCTCCATGGTTCCCGCATCTCCTCAGTCGCAGTGTCACACACTTGCACATTTTAGACTCTAGAGCCTCCCGTTCAAATGGTACAGGGTCAGTGGCAGAAACCAGGCTCAAGAAATTGCGACAGATGGACCGCATTCAGTTTCTAAGGAGTTTTTGCACCTCGAAATATGGTTCTGATGTAGCGAGGTCCCTGTGTTCCTCTTATCGAGAATCATCCATCAAACAGGCCCAATGTGCTTGAAATTCTTTCCAAGGCTGGTTACCGGGAAGGATTGCACGTTTATGTAGAAGTCACGTGATGAGATTTCTAATTTATCTTCAGGACAGAAAGGAATAGTCGGCAAAAACAATTTTAGGATATAAACTTAATAGACCTTATTATCTCGATCCCAATTTCTGGAAAAAAACATGTGAAGAAACTAACGGTGTACGGACAACTGCTATTTATAATTTTGTAATGGGTGATTTGTCATGAAGTATATTATTATTTTAACCTAAAAATTTAGTATAACAATGTTAATTGTATTGTCCAATTATTGCAATTAATACTAGAACGAAATGGGGTATGACGTGAGATATGTGGATGCCCCCCTCTGTAAGAGCTTGACAGGACATCTTGCAAAGGAGGACCCCTGGGCAAACGAAGAGGTTTATACGTCTGCAAGACGTTTGATGTCCCCCGCCTCACGTCTCAAATCCATTAGTCTATAGCGAGGGATATCAGACGTCTTAAGACGTGGGACAAACAGCTTTTCGTTAGCTTAACGGTTAATTACAATTTTTGGTTTGTAACTATAGTAGTTAAAACAAATGTAATAAAAAACATATTTCAGTAACAATAATTCTGATATTTATACACTATTAAATTATGTAATGCATGGATATCTGATAAGTGGGAGCTGGAAACAAAAAACGCTATAAAACACAAATTCAAAGTTTCCAAGTAAGGTATTCCTTGTAAGAAAATTTTTAACATAGTAATAAGATAAGTACTACTTTAAGTTTCTAATCCTGAATTTAGCAGCAAATTTAGTTTTCTACAAACAATCCTATTATCCTAGTACTATGTCTTGTGACGCATCTGAAGAAATATCTTGATCGCACACATAATTTACCACACAATGACCGCATCTTCGTTCATTCAATATCAGGGAAACCATTGACAATGACATCTGGTCGTCTAAATTACTGGCAACCTGATACTTTTCTGGAAGTTTGGGCCATGATATATATAAGATAAGCCACAGTATTGCTTGAACCAAAGGAGTCTCCTGGTCCTGCTCCATGTTTGAAATAATCAGAAATTGGTTCAAGTCATCAACGAATATCTTCATCAATAAATATTTAGTACCAACGGACTCTTTGACACGATAATGCGATGCTAGAAGACAGAAAATATTCATAATCTGTGGCGGATCTGCGCAGTGCAGATACGTTACAGCCAAACACCGCTAAGCATTTTCCCGCGGTTAGGTTACTACAATGCCGCCACCAATCACAGCGAACCAAAGCCTGAGTATATAAAGCTACAGAAGCAGCAAATTTCCACAGTCCTGAGTCACACAACAGTATAAAGATTGGGTGTAGGTCAAGAGCCCCCCCGGTCATAAGCCCCCCCGGTCAAGAGCCCCCCCGGTCATGAGCCCCCCTATGTCATAAGCCCCCCCGGTCAAGAGCCCCCCCGGTCATGAGCCCCCCTATGTCATAAGCCCCCCCGGTCAAGAGCCCCCCCGGTCATGAGCCCCCCCCGGTCACGAGCCCCCCTGTTTTTAAATCCTTATTTACCTATATTATTTAATCCTTATTGACACTTTTGTAGTTCATTACTGATTAGACATAAAATATATGTATATCCCCCGAACCCCCCTGCCAGGTCATTAAACAATCATGAAGTGTGCAGTACAACAATCTAGCGGATACAACAAACTACATTAGCAACTCTCAGTTATTTCTATCAAAGTAGTTCTTCATTTGTTTAACTAGGTAAATAAGGATTAAAAAAACATGGAGGGGGGCTCGTGACCGGGGGGGCTTATGACCTAGGGGGGCTCATGACCGGGGGGGCTCGTGACCAGGGGGGCTCATGACCGTGGGGGCTCTTGACCGGGGGGGCTCTTGACCGTACCCCATAAAGATTAGGGGAGTAAACCAATCTCAAAGTACGGTCAAGAGCCGCCCCCCCCCCTCTCTTTTTTTAAATCCTTATTTACCTAGTTAAAAAAATGAAGAACTACTTAGATAGAAATAACTGAGAGTTGTTAATGTACTTTGTTGTATCCGCTAGTTTGTTGTACCGCACACTTCATTTAATCGGTAATGAACTACAAAAGTGCCAATAATGATTAAATAATATAGGTAAATAAGGATTAAAAAACAGGGGGGGGGCTCGTGACTGGGGGGGGGGGGGGGCTTATGACCTACACCCACCAATCTCATATGGGAAACATCTTTTTTAAACTAACCAATAGCGTTGCAGAAGACACCGGTTGAGAGAGACGTCATGAGCGGGAATTCTACCACCGTATACTATGTAGTATTGGTATTTTAACTACATAAATACTTTATGAACGTATAATTCAAATTGAATCATTTTATAAGATAATTAATATGAGTTTTAAATCATATATCTTAAAAATATCATACGAAAATTCAATCAGTCTATAATATTTTCAGGATCTATGATTTCAAACGCATATTGTCACAACCCTTATAAAACTAAGTTTAAGAGAAACCTGAACTTAGTTTTGAATGAATTCAAAATCTTAGTGAATTGCCATCTCGATTCTTGAGAAATCGTCTCCACAAACATAGCAATTTTTGATAATGGTTGTTGATTCAGCCATATTAGAGAGTTGTTGATTACAAATTTCGATCCAATCTTTGTAATCATGTCTCCTAAAATTGTTTAAAAAAATTAGGGAGCAAGTAAAGATAACGGACCAGAAATTAAGCTAGTAAAGATAACGGATCAGAAAATAAGCGAGTAAAGTTAACGGACCAGAAAACTTTATTTTAGTTTTAAAAAGTATTTGATTTAGTATTTTATAAAAATACAACCTTATAAATGATAATATTAATGATTATACATTAATTTTTCATATTTCATTAATTGAAAGAATTGATAAAAAAAGTGATCCATTTTGAAAAATAAAAAAACTTCTGCTTAAATCCTTTAATGTGGTACCTATGATTCCCAAATTATGTTCTTATCCCAATTATTGGTCAAATATTAATAATTTAACAAACTAAAATTACCTGATCAGAATTGAAGCTAGTGAACATGAAGGGGCGTTTGCACGGGCACACATGTGTGCCACTGCTGTGTGTTCAGAGCTCTCGACACACACATTTCGAGTGTGGCACCCAAAAGAGCGATCGCTCCGGGAGCGAATGCATGTGTGGCACTGCTGTGTGCCGGAGCAATATATGTAGTGTATAATTGAGTTACAGCTAAAATAGTTTAGTAGTTTTGACGGGTATAAGGATTGGTAGGTTAAATAAAGTTTTTACCAACAGGGTAAAAGGATATAGGTATTCACGAGATAGTTAATAAATTTGGGTAAGTTAGTGGCAAGTTAAAGCCTTTAAAACAACAGTGAGGATTTGAAAATTAAAAATTAATTCGTCAGATAAGTAGATATAACATTTAGTAAGCAAAACATCATTACAATATCAATTTTATAAAAATAGTAGATATATTTAATTCATTAATAATATTACAGAGTTTGAATACAGTTAAATCCTGAGTTCATAACTCAGAGCCACTTCATATTTTTGGTGCACTATAGATAGTTTTCTATGATTAAAATATTAAGAAAACCATGGTTATTGAGGGATAACTTGACGTATATTATTTTCAATAATTAAAACATAGAAAATACTTCAAAACTGAAGTGTATTTCATAATTCAGGTCATTCATTTATACTCCAGTGCTTCATAACTCAGGAGTTTTACTGTATTACCTAAGTAATATATTATAGAAGCGAATATTTGAACAATATTTATAACATCTACGATAGGATATTAGTCACTAACACGTACCGAAACTGAAACGCAGGCAAGTGAGTGACACTCAGCAGTGCGAGCACAAAGTATATGTGTGAACACTTTACTGGAAAAGAGTGCCACACACTGCGTTCCAGAAACGATTCGGGCACACACCAGTGGCACACTTGTGTGCCCGTGGTTGAAACGCCGTTTAACGGACCAGAAATTAACCTAGTAAAGTTAACGGACCCTGGTCCGTCATCTTTACTTGCTCCAAAATTAGAACTATTTTCTGCTGTTTTCTTACTATCTTTAAACATTTATTAACCTTCCTATCACGCGCGTTTGCCATTGTTATTTAAATTGTTTGTTTCTAGAACTCCCCTTGGTTTGTCTACACTTTTCACAATCACGTGACTCTGGGAGTCGCTGATTGGTTCAAGATTGCTGACGTCACGCACCATTCATTTGAAAAATTATAACACACAACTGGGCTACTCCCTTAAGCCCCGTCCAGACGGTCAATTTTTTTTAGAGAAGTGACAAACTTAATGACAAACTAAATGACAAACTTATCGTTGTTGTTGTTGTTGTTGTTTAGCCCCCCCCCCCCCCCCGGCCATCAGGGAAGCAGGGGGCGACCGAGTGACGCGCCTCGGGAGAAGCCACCTGAGACACGTGTGGGGGGTATGGGCCTAAGTGAACCCGATATCCCTCAGGAAGGCAATGACTTCCTGAGGGCGGGTCCATAGGTGCTCCAGTGAGTGTGTGTTGTGTGTGGTCCGATGTTGTTGTAGTGTTGGACATTGTGTGAGAATGTGGGAGATTGTCCCCGGATCCGTGGAGCAGTACTCACACAGATCCGAGTCCGCCCTCCCAATTCTGTGTTTGTAAGAAGGGTGATGTCCACATCGGAGACGTGACAGGGTTACCCTGTCACGACGCGAGAGGTGAACTTCACTGGAGTCGATAGGGGGAGGCCTAACTCCTAGAAGAGAGTTAGGTGGGAAGGAGGAAATTGCTCTGTCTGTGAGTGTGGTGTGTATATGTCTTTGTAGTGAAGTGTTGGGTGGGGTGTCTGGGAGTGTATTAAAGATGTTTCTGTAGTGTGTGGCTGGTGTAAGGTGAATGTTTCGTGGAGTCCTTCGCTCAATTTGCATGTAGTGTAATGGATGAGAGGGGCTTAGTGTGGAGGTGTAGAAGTGTGTACCCCTCATATCCATGTGTGTAGCGAGCGGAAGGACTCGTGTCTCCTCATGGAGGTGTGTTGTGGGTGTTGTTTGTGTGCAGCCGGTGGCAATCCGGAGTGCAGTGTTTTGTGTACGCTGGAGTTTGTGTAGGTGTGTGTTGGCTGTATCAGGTGACCAAGCTGTGTGCGCGCATGTGAGGATGGGTCTAATGAACTGTTTGTATAGTGTTGTTGTGTCTTCCTTGGAGTGTCCGTAAGTAGTGTGATTGAGGGCGCGCATGACGTTCAGTCTGTTTTTGGCTCTGTTGTTGGTGTCGTTAATGTGGTGTTTAAACGTCATGCCGCGGTCAAGTGTGATTCCAAGGATTTTAGGCGTGTTGTTGATGGGAAGGGGAGTGTTGTTAAGTGTTATGTTTGGATGGGTATTGTATTCACGAGTATGGGGGGAGATGAGTGTGAGGAAGGATTTGTTTGCGGAGACCTTTAGTCTGTTTGTTTCTAGCCAGTTTTCTAGTGAGTAGATGTATGTTTGTAAATTGTTGGCGGCGGTCTCGTGTTTGGGATGTTGCGACATGATGGTGACATCATCCGCATATGTAAGGGTGTGTACCGAGGTGTTTGTTGGCGTGGGGAGGTCGTGGAGGTATAAATTGAAGAGAGTAGGTGAGAGAACGGAGCCCTGCGGTACTCCATCAGTGTAGTGTCGTGTTCTGGAGGACTTGCCGTTGTAGAGGATTTTTTGCCAGAGCGGCCTGAGAGATAATTGGCAAGCCATTTTTTAAACACGAGTCGTGGATGTGTGTGTTGAGTATTTTGTTAATGAGTAGGTGTCGTAGAACTGTATCGAAGGCTTTACTTATGTCAATGGCAGCTAAAGTGTTCTACTTGCAGGTTTGTTAGAGTTCAAGCCTTCGAGTGTTGTTTGTGTGAGGTGGGTAAGGAGAGTAGATGTGGAGTGTTCGGATCTGAAGCCGTGTTGTGAGGGGGATAGTGGGATGTGTGGTGTTAGGTTGTTGAGAACCAGCCTCTCGAGTATTTTGGAGGGGGTAGAGAGTAAGGAGATAGGTCTATATGAGGCTGGATCTGTGGGGGGTTTGTTGGGCTTCAGAATCGGGATGATCTTGGCTTGTTTCCATGTGTTGGGTATACTATTGTTCTGAACTGAGTAGTTGAAGATGTCTGTGAAGACCCTGATGGCGTGTGGTCCTAGATGTTTTAAATGTTTGTTTGATATTCCATCAGGGCCTGTGGAGGGAGTGTTCTTAGTAGCCCGGATAGCCTCGGTGACCATTGCCGGGGTGAAGGGAGGTGTAGGGAGATGATAAGTGCATGTTCTGTGCAGGCGACGCAGTATTTTCCTATCTATTGGGTGTGTGGGTAACCTACTTGTATTAGAATAATGTTTGTTAAGAGCGTTCGCCTGCTGTGTGTCGGTGAGTATTGTGTTGTTGTGTGTAAGGGACTCGTGTGTTTTTGGTTGGTCTATGTATTTGTTATTGAGTCCCCTAATGAGTTTCCAGAGTTTGTTTGCGTCTGAGCGGAAATTAATAGTGTTTAGTGTGTTTTGCCATATGTTCTGTTGCTGTGTTTTAATTTCCGCTTCAATGTCAGTGTTGAGTTGTTGTATGCGTGTTATGGTATCATGTGTGGGTGTGAGAGTGCGAAGGTGTTTCCTAATCTGTATTAAGTGTTTTATGTTTGGAGTGAAGGTGGGGTTAAAGTGTCTGATGTTACCTGTGGGTATAAAGTGTTTGTTTGCGGTAGAGATTATGTTGGTGACATGTTTTGTGGCTGCATCTATGGAAGAGAAGTTGTTTAAGTTAAAGTGTTCTAGTTAGTTTTCCACAGATGCAGTAAATTCGTTCCAATGTGCTTTTTTGTAGTTAGTGAAAGTGTGTCGTTGTTTGTGTGGGCTAAGAGGTGCGTGTAGGTTGTGTGTGATGAGTATGGGAAGGTGGTTTGAACTAAGTTCGTGTAGTGTTTTCCACGAGGAGCGGAGTGTAATGTCGGGAGTGGCAAATGTAATGTCGGGATATGTTGGTTGTGTGTGTATGTTAAAGGGTTTTCGTGTTGGTGTGTGTGCATCAGTGAGTTTAATGTGTGTGTCAAGTTGTGTAGTGATTGTGTCGGCTCGAGTGTCTGTTTGTTGTGTGGTGAGCCAGGTAGGGTCGTGAGCGTTGAAATCCCCCAGGATGAGAGAGTTAGTGAGGGTGTTTAGGTGTTCTAGGTGTGGTGTGTATCCTGGGGGTGTGGAGTCTGTGGGGGGTATGTAAATGTTTGTTATGTTGTATGTGCGTTTGTGTATCTGTATACGTATAGATTGTAATTCAAGTGTGGGATCTAGTGGCATTCGTGAGAGTGTTTCGGCAGTTGTATTAGTGAAGGGTATGTTTTTGTGGATCAGTGTGATGAGGCCCCCTCCGCCTCGTATAGGCTGATCGTGTCTGAGTGTTGTGTATCCAGGAAACTTTGGTGTGATTTTTTTATTGGTGAGTTTTGTTTCCTGGATAGTGGCTATATGTATGTGGTGTTCGTGTAGGAGTGTCTTGAGTTGCATGCGCTTGTTTTGAATGCCGTTTATGTTAAATTGTAAAATCTTCAGTGTGTTGCGTGGACCAGTAGGAAGATTAGCAGGAAAAACAGGATCAGGTTGAGGAAGGGGAAGACCAGGATGGCCAGGTGCAGGTACAGGTGGAAGAACAGGCTGAGCAATAGGAGGAGGAATAGGCGCAAGAGGAGTGAGAGCGATAGCAGGAGGGGTGTTGAGTGGTATATGTGGTGGTGTAGAAAGAGCAGTTATTAGGACAGGTGTAGATTGAAGAAGGGGAGGGCCAGGTGGAGTAACAGGTGGAAGAATAGGTCGAGTGATAGGGGAAGATGTGGATGGAAGAGAGGCGGTAGCGATAGTAGGAGAGAGAGGAGTGGGGTTGGGAGTGTTGGGTGGTGTTGTTGGAGTAATGTTGTGTGAAGGGTGACAGTTTTTACACCGCCAACCCTGTGGGATATGTCTATGTTGGTGGACCCCAGAGCAGCGTTTATTGTAGTGTGTCCAGCTGCTACAGGCTTCACACTGAATTCCGCCTGTTCGGCGGGTCCAGGGAAGACTGCATGTTGGACACATGTAAGGGCCAGGATTTGTCTCAATGTCACCGGAGAGTAGGAGTAGGAGAGTTAAAGGGGGGAAGTATGCCGGCTCACACTCCCCCTTTGGAAAAAACGCTCTGGGGCTGTGTGTGTACGAGGGTGGGGGCAAAGCCCGGGGCGACACTCGGGTCGCGTCCCCACTGGGTGAGGACGGGGGGTTGAAGAGTCTTTCGTTCCCATATTGGGCCACGCCGCCACCGCGTGTAGGCTCTCTTCTGGGCGGCACAAACTTATCGTCAGTTTTCAAGGAGTGTCTACACGGTCAAATTTTCTCGCCAAAAGTTTGAGGTTCACTGGCGTCAGTTTCGTCAAAATTAATGTTATATATCGTGAAAATAAAAATTATATAACTTGGTATGTATATTTTTTTAAATTTAGAACAGTATGAAACCAGAAAAAATAATTTGTTTTTAATGACAAAATATCGTCTTGAAAAGGATAGTCAAAAATAAATCATAGAAAATAATTCACAACGTAGGTAGCCTACCTATAACTTAGATCTTATACATTCTAATACAACCAAGTATTAAAGAGTCTGTCGTCAGCCATTGTAACTAGATAGATACTAAGTTTTAAAAATTTGAGGTTTTTGTAGGTGTACCTAGCTGTAATAAACTAAAATGACGCGCAAATAAAAAAAATATTATTCCGGAAAGTCAGTGTGTACTTCAAACTTTATCGTCAGCAAATAGTTTGACAAACTTTTTGATGACGATATCCAACATGTTGGAATCACAACTGATGAAAAGTTTGACGGTTTGCTGACGCTAGGAAGTTATCGTCATTTAGTTTGTCATTAAGTTTGTCACTTCTCTGAAAAATTTGACCGTCTGGACGGGGCTTTAGTGCTAATCCACACCATCGCTCCGGTCACGCTCCAGTCACGGCCCGGTTCAATATTCTTTAATGCATTTCCCGTAGAGCATCCACACTGGCAGTGCCGGTTAGATCACGATCCAATCCAAAGATATTTTGACTGGACCGTGATCGACCGTGAGCGGAGCGGCACTGCCAGTGTGAATTAGCAACGCTCCAGTCGCGGTCCAATTTTATTATTTACGTGCTTTTTCTTGAATTTTACTATACATATATATGTCACGCGCATTTGACTGATCCGAAATATTGACCGATTTCGCTGTGCAATCTATTGATCAATCGTTATTGATCAATCAACACACCGAGATGTGTAACTGACCAATAATTGAGAGCTTACCCTAATGGTTGGTGTGTTTGTTTCAGCTCTCCGTAGACACACTACTGCAGAAAGTTCCTTGCTCTCTCACCTCAGTGACTCTGTGGACAGACCCCCTGAACTGCCCCCTAAGAAAAACAAACCCAGTGAGTAGGCACTTATTTACTCAAATACAATGTTACCAGTCTCAAACTTATATTTTAGTCTTTGTTTAGAAATTTTCTTTCTTTTAACATTTAGTCTCACGTTTTCCTCCTTCGATGTTTTTTTTACTATCAAATACTTTTGTATGATTTACAATCTCTTACTTTTCAGTTTTGGATTACATGTAGTGTACGAGGGTGTTTTTTCGACCGATGGCGCAAAAAATTGTTGTATATTTTGACCGATGGCGCAACCATCTATCGACTGTTGCGCATTCGGATGATAAGATTATTTTAGTTTATGCATCTAATTGGCAAATTTTATCGCATAGCTACTATATCGATTAAAAGCACATATCAATCTATTTCTGCGCAAAACTTTTGTCGAAAATAAGACGAAAAAATGAAAAAATAATTGTCTACAATGGTTATCATTTTATACCCACGTAACAAGGGTTCCCGGCAATTGTGATAGAGTTGTAAAAGTTAGGTAAGTTATGAATTATCGGACAGTTACACATATTCAACCAAATAAGAAAAAGTATATAAGTAATATGAAATTTTAACTCGTTTTTTGTTGATGATCGAAAATGTGGAACTGTTCGATAATTCAGAACATACCATATCATGCTACATCACTTTTTTCCTTATGAACATAGAAAATATTAAATCAGAGCAAATGATAAGCAGAGAAAATGATAAGAGAAATATGATAACCAGAGGAAAGGATAACCACTGAATCAGAAAAAATGATTACCATAGAAAATGATAACCTATTAATAACCAGAAAAAGTACTAAGATGAGCATTTTTTCTAACGCAAGTGTGAACACATGCCAATGAGCATTTTTTTAAAGGCGGCGTTGAGAAACGCAAGTGTGAAGAGGGCATAACAGGCAAGTGGCAGGTCACTATATAGACGGTGCTTAGAAATATGACAAGTATTAACGTGTAAACACATAATTACCGGTTATTGTTCAGTAATGTACCCTATAGCTCAGTACTTGAAAAAGTGTTAAAGAGGGGAGGGGGGAGTGGAGTAAAGGACAAACTGTATGTCAGTTCTAAGGAAAGATGATGAATTTGAAATGGAAAGATGTAAATATGTTGAGTGTTGACTGTTGAGTACATTGTCCATCCAACATTGAAATAAATACTCGAAAAACACAGTAAAAATGAAATAAAGGAAAACTATTTTTGAATTGTTTTTTTGATAATTTATTTCATAAATATGTTTATTTTAAATATGTTTATTTAAAAGTAACTAATTCAATTTTTGCAACTCAAAAAATGCTCACTTTTTTATATCTTTAGTTCAACTATATCAATAATAATAATACAAAACTATGTCACTCCGCCAACAAGCGGCACAGTCAATATATAGACTCTATGTATAACCAACAAGCGGCACGTCTATATATAGACGCTTATCAAACTCCATGATTTAGCGGGGTAACAAAATAGTGTAGTTAAGGGGATGGTTTCCGGTATTTAGGATGTACCAATAATACTTGTCCGATTGAGCTGAGATTTTAACATAAGGTGTAAAGTGAAAAGAAATCATATGCTCTCTTTTGAGATTTTTCATTTTGGGGCCCCCCTCCCCCGCGGGGGAAACTAGTTTCCCGGGGGGGGGGGTCGAAAAAGAAGGTTTTTCGACCCCCCCCCCCCCGGGAAACTATAGAACGGCTTGGGGGTTGGTGCTACAGAAAAATTTATTGAAGCTAATATGTTCTCTACTACTATCCTAAGGTCGTGGTGCAGCTTTTTTTTTGAATTTCTATCTGAAAAATTTTTTATTTGAATTTAAAAAAAAATTGTCATTTTTTTTTTTTTTTTTTTTTGTTTTTCAAAAAAAATTAAGTTTATAGAAAAAGTTATAGGAAAAGGGCTTCACCACGACCTTAGGAATTTCGGTCTGAACATATTAGCTCTTATACATTTTTCTGTAGCACCAACCCCCAAAAAGTTCTATACTTTTGAACGTGGAGAATTTGAGAAAAAATGGTACTGAGATAATGGAGGAAGAAAAATATTTTTCAATAAATTTTTTAAATTTAAAAAAAAACTATATGCTTTTCGTCCCAGCCAAGAAGACTCATCAGGTCGCTTCGGGGGTCAACCCAGGCAGCGACGAAGCCTTCAACCATAAATGGGAGGCAAAAAAACAACACAGAAAGAACACAAAAACAACAAACGACCTCATTCTATAAGAGAATAACTCCCTAACCCCCAAACTGAGAAGCGCGTTTGACACACGTACAAACGTACTAGGTGAATGGAATTTTTTATGAGTTTTCTTTGGTAGATTTGCAGGGTAACTAAATTAAAAAAAAAAAAACGAAAAAAATGGAAAATACCGGAAACCATTCCCTTAAAACTGAAGACAGTCAATAGCAGCAGTGACTATATATAGATAATTTTTATTTTTGTCGACTTCCATTCACCTACTGCCGCTTGGAATGGGTTCAATGTCCTCAAGTTTTCGGTTCATAATTAATTATATGATAAATATTCACATTCCACTTTACTCTTTCTAAGAATCAATAGAAGAACAAGGCTGCATTCTAACTTGTCACAAGTTATCATAAATTTAATGGTAATTAGGTATATATAGGTTCACTTTTTGGTACATAATGTTTTTTTTTAGTGTAAATGTTTTTTTTTTAGTGTATAATGGTAGCCATTTTTGGCTACCATTACATATATGTCTGAAAGCTTTATTCTAGTTTTGATTTTTTTTAAGATTCAATGGATCCTTTTTCTTTAGAAGAAAGTTAAATTTTAAATTACATATTATAATAAAACTGTTGAACATAATTTGAAATGGTTTACAGTTTTTATAATTAGTAACCTTTATAGCTTTAATGAATAGAGTAATAAAAAAATTAGGAGTGGAGGGGACCTTTAAGGAATTATCTATGTAATCACCCATGAATTAAATAGTTAGAAGGATACTCGCACTCGAAAGAAATACCGACAAAGAAAAAGAAGGTGACGTCACTTGGAATACGATTTCAAGGTTCTTGTACTGTTTACTCTGAGTCTGTATCTAACTAGTCAGCTATAATGCCTATTCGATGCAGTGTATTTGCATGTTCTAAAAACCAAAGTGAACAGTCTAGTGATAGATTTTTTAGAACTCCTAAAGATATTGAGCTTAAGAGACAATTGATTCATTCCTTAATTGAAGAAATCCGCCGACAAATACTAATTATATACGTTTCACCATATCGATTTTATCGTGATAAATAGTTCATATACCTACATTTTTATATTAGAATTTACTCTCTACAGTTTTTCAATTTCAATCATTGTTGGAGAATACACAATCGACCGTAGTCGACACAAATCCAAATATCATCTGAGCTAAATTCAATAAATGATTTCAGTATTAGGTATATATATAATTTTATATTACCATTTACGATGTATTTAATTGAATATTTGACCAAGTAATCAACAGTTATTTCATGAAGATCTATAACCATAAATATTTTCGATGCGAGTATCTGTATACCAGGTGACGTCATGAGTGTGTGACGTCACACTTTCGCAACATTTTCAAGTGCGAGTATCCTTCTAATTATTTAATGTATCACTTACATTCATTTTAGGAAAATATATGTCAGATTGAATATTACCTTTATTTCTAAATACATATGAAAGGTTATGTATCTAGGGCTAAATAATATTGATAATAGGTTCCATATTTAAATTCAAAATTATTAGATATTTTATTCAGTTAGTAATTGATATTTTAGTAATTAGTTTTATAAGTAAAGGAATTGGAAGAAACAAACGTTAAATATATAGAGATTATATTCGTTAATTAGGGGAAGTTTAAATTACATTGAGGGACAGAAGTGTGGTATGTATTACACTCGAACCTAGAATAATAAAAAAAATAACTAATTATAACTCACCAGAATGTCTGGCGTGAGGAAACTGCACAAAATCGCAAGGTGATGAGAAAGGAAGAGAAATTATTATGCACGTGCTCACTCTGAGACTAGCAACAAGAGAATGAAAAAACCAAGCCTAGCAACCGCTTCCTTCCGTAAGGAAGAGTTGCGAGATAACTCAATATTATAAAATACAAATTATAATTTAACAACTGTGAACTGTTAAATCTACTTAGATATAATGAAAGAACAATTATATATTATAATTAACCTAAAGACGTGTATACATGAACCAGAAGTCTACATATTTTAGAGAATAAACTCTAATCTAATAATAATTGGCTACCTACGCTTTGACAACAATAAAGATACACGCTCTGATTGGTTATTGATGAGGTAATAATGCAGACAAAGGATGGGGCTTGGGTAAATTAAGTCTACTTGACGAAAATAGGGGAAGGCTTGAGTTTATGCAATTATTTATTTATTGTTGACTGCTGCGTATACAGACAGCCATATGTTAATAAAAAAATTTTCTTAGTTTTCGATATATATTTGCTATGATATTTATTTGATATATCCCCCCCCCCCCCCACAAGAGATCTCATTTTTCTAGACTATGTTACCAATAACACACTAAACATAATTAGTCGTTATGTAGTTTGTTGTACTGCACACTTTATGTCTTCAAGCCTCAATGATTTCAATTTTTCTTTCTCTCTTCGGACTCTTCCAGTGTGCGCACTAGATAGTATTACCTTGTTAACGAGTTCATTCTTTAAATCTTTCATGCTATCTCTCTATTGATGTGCGCAAAGCCTTACTCTATTCATGCGCCAAAATGCCGGGCCTCCTCCTCCCCCAGAGACCTGTACCCACTACTTTGAGGTCAGGGAGATCACACTGAAGATACAGTCAAAGAGGAACCAGGGACGTCTCATTAGTCCGACAGTTACATCTTTTGGTATGTTTCTTCTCGTTTACTTTTCTGATAAAAATGTATTAAATAGATGTAGGTACTTGATTTCTTTTTGTTTAAAAAGTCAATATTTTTCCATTAAAAACAATTAATAACTGATCCAAAAAATAAATTAAGTTTCCACATTTGAATATTGTTTATTTTTGCATTCTAAATATAAGTCAAACTAGAGGTAATATGTGTTAGAAAATAATGAGATTCTAATTTAAAAATTAGTTTCTCACGCTGTGTTTAGAATCCTTGTTTTGGTTTTGTCTTTTTATAGCATTAGTATGAATTTTATTTAAAATGTCGTGTCGAAAAAATATGTATTTGGTTAAATCTTTGATTCACACTAACCTAACCTAAAAGTGGAATGGAACTTGTTTATTCATAAATAGATAAGAGTACTTCATTTACATTCGTTATTTCTTCTTCAAACATAAAATTTTGTACTTGGATATGCTGAATGGTACACAACTACACATATAACACATCTTATTCTATCAATTATATTGCAGGGATATGTAATATAATGCATTTTTCTAATCATTTATGTTGAATTGTCATAATTCATAAAATCACCACACAAAAAATTAATTCGGGCAGAAATGTCGTGAAGGTTCTCCACTCTACTAGTTTGCTGTTGAAACTGTTTACAGTCCCATAGAGTGGCGTTTAGTGAGCTATATTTTTTACACTTTTCAAGTATCTATAAATAGACTTTCATCCATTTCTTAGTTTCTCTTTTCAATCAATAAATGTAGATGTGTCCCTTTCTCATTCATGTTTGATAACTTACTGTCCATTATCATGATCACCAAACTAGGGTAACTATGTTTCCTTATCTCACTTCTTCCTCGTGGTTCCCTGTACTTGCCTTTTTATGTTTGTGTTTTGCTAAGCATATCTTCCACTTCTACCTAAATTAATGGCAAAGGTACACTTAAGCTACAACTGAGATCGTCGAAGCTATTCTTCCACTTCTTTTGATTTGTTAAATATTAGCAATTAGAATATATATTTTATAATGGATTGTTAATGATTTGTAATAAATATAAAGGATTATCGTGTTTTTCTCTAATAAAAAAACAATCTTGGTAATTTTATGTTTTTGCGCGTTTACTACAAATAGTTGTGAATTTGTGAATTTTTCACTATTCATGAAAAAAAGTAGACGAACACAATGTTAATTATAGAAAAATCATAACGTTAGAAGTTTTTGAGATATATGAATTCAAAGTTGGGTTTCGTTTTTTTTTTACCCACCCTGTTTATAAAAATGTGGTATGTATCATATTTACTCGATTACTTAGTTATAATTTAGCAGTTTTATCGCATTATACTCTTGTGGTTCCAGGCAAAAAATTTGTTTAACATTTTTACTTTTATTTCATTTGTAATAAAAAAAAAATTGCAAGCGCATTTAAAATAAAAATCATCTAATTAATGTTACATTTCAATGTTAAATATCAAGTATTAAATAAGACAATTCAAGAATTTCTATTCATTTCCTATTTATTATATTTGTTTATTTCAATTACATATGATACCACATTTTTAATATTTATTAAAACCACAGAAGGGGAAAAATAGTTTCGACCATCTTATCCGAAGATTATTCGAAGCCACTCTAATTTTTTATTACTCTATTCACTAGAGCTATAAGGTCATTGGTTACAAAACTGCAAACCATTTCAAATTTAGTTCTCTATTTTTATCATAATATGCAATTTAAGTTATTCTTGTGATTTTACTTCTAACCTCAGAATTTCAAGCGAAGAAAAAGGAATCATTATCTCGAATAAATTCAAAACTATAGTAAAGCTTTTAGACATATTATAAATGGCTACCTAAACCGCTATCTAAATACCATTACCCTAAAAAAACATTAGGTACCTAAATTAAAGGGAACCTATATACCTAATTACCAATAAATTTGAGATAATTCGTGATAAGTTAGACTACAGCCTTGTTCTTCTATTGAATCTTAGAAAGAGTAAAGTGGAATGTGAATATTTCTTATATAATTAATTATGAACAGAATACTCGAGCGATTTCTTTTCTGTTAACTTTGATATATTTTATATAACCTTAGCTCTATAAATTTAAAGCATTTCCAGATTTATTGGAGAGAACCTTTAAGTTTTCCTTTACCAGTCTAATTATGTTTACTCAGGGACAATTTTCCTACGGTGGCAGTTTTCCCAGTAGCATTTTTCTGCACATGGTATAATTGATACTCATTTACAATGTATCTCTGTTTGCCAATATACATTATGTTGTCATCAATCATCTGAGTGACAAGTTAGATGGAGAGGCGATACTAATTTGACAAATGACTTGAATTTTGACATCATGTGTGTCGTAAATACTGAATGTGATAAAGTTATAAACTGTATAATTCTACTCACAGAATATGACTAGCGGTTCAAGGAATATCGTTACGGTACGGTGTAATCAAGGTATATTAACTACAAGGTAGAGTATTGCGCAGGTTCATGTCAAGATGATTACAGTTTTGTTGTGAAAGACGCTGGCTGGTGTGCGGCCGTGTGCCCCAAGATAATTATTTTTACATTGAAACAA
This sequence comes from Caprella mutica, assembly GCA_947561585.1. Classification (NCBI taxonomy): domain Eukaryota; kingdom Metazoa; phylum Arthropoda; class Malacostraca; order Amphipoda; family Caprellidae; genus Caprella; species Caprella mutica. Next base: position 103,575 of record CANNZV010000666.1, read on the forward strand.
GGTCTGTTATTCATTCTTTTTAGAGTAAAATGCCTTTCAACTTGTTTTTTTGGACTAAACTGGCTGTATTCAGCATTGTGAAAACTTTTCATATATTTTTTAGTAAGGTTTAATAGGGAAAAATGTATTGTTTTTCTTCAAAGTACGTTTATGTAAGAGCTGTCGATCCTGTCTCTTCTTATCCTGTTTATTTCTTCCTAATTCCTACTTTTTTAGAAAACCTAAATAATTTAATCAGAACAATTACACTTTTTTCATTGCATCCGCACACAGCACAAACAACCACGGCAAAAATTCTTATATACAAATAATTAATTAAGTAGCTGTATCTATTATTGCAGGTGCACACGGCCGTGTGTTCGTATGTGCGTATTTGTTTATGCGCAGAGGAGTCTAAAATTCGTATCAAGGCGTAGCATACCTTGTTAAGTTAATATACCTTGGGTGTAATAATATAGAAAGGGTCGTCAGCTTCTTTTGTTATACAGTATGAGTAAAAAAAACGGGAACGAAATTTAAATCATCATAACTTTAACAAGAACCTCATTATTTTCATGTGGTTTTCTTTGGCTAATGCAAAATTCTGTCAGCTATAACCACATATTTCGTTTGTTTTCCTATTCCTAAAAGTTTTTCAACAAGGTGATCATAAGTAGAGGGTGGTGAAAAAGCTCTTGCGCGAGCTTATTTCTAACCTAGTTTATCAAAAGAGTAAGTTTTATCCCCGAAAATTAGAATGACTTTAAGAATCCTTATGTTAAATCAGCAGATGTTTCCGTATCTACGACATATTTATGGAGCTACTCTGAATCTAATATGGTATAGATGTAGGATGGTGCTCAGTACTAGCTGTTGAAGAACGACTGAGAGAAGTTTTCGAACATCGAGTCATTTCCAAGGGTCATGAAACTGAATGGTCTCCGAGGAGATCAGATTTAACTGCTTAAGAATTTTTCTTGTGGGGCTATTTGTAAAATGATGTATGCTCTTCCGCATCTGCTAATCTGATTAAATTTAAAGAACGAATAGAGCATAATGTGGATTTCTTGAAAACTAATCCTGACGCGATCAAAAGATGAATGAAAGCAGTACACCCGTTACATGTATTGAAAACAAATGGGAGATAATGGATATTTTCGGTAAAAAGTATTTTACTTTAGATCTTCTTAATATGCATTTGTTTTTTTATTATGCCTAAAGAAATATTGGGTGAACAAACCTATTTTGATATCTTTTATCAATTTCATATCTCGCGCAAGAGCTCTTTCTCCACCCTCTACTTATGATCACCCTGTAAAAAAACTATTAGGAATAGGGAAACAAACGAAAAATGTGGTTATAGCTGACAGAATTCTGCATTAGCCAAAGAAAACCACATGAAAATACAGAGGTTCTACTCATACTGTATGCTGCAACAAAATTTAATGAGCAAGTTCACAATCACGCAATTGATGTTTGTTACCTAGCGACAAGTGCCAATGAAAATTAGGATAAATAGGAGTGGCCAATATCAATGATATTAAGAATTAAAAATAGTGAGAAAAATTTATAGAATAGAAATATTATGTACAAGCTATGACGATGAATAAATATATATTTTCAGGAAAAATATTAATTTTTATTTGGTCGGTGCACTCATGGTAAGGCTATGCACAGTGCACACTGCACAAGGTGTTTCAGAATACCGCCGAATGAAACTTTATGATATATTGTATATAATATATATACCTATTTATTATATTCAAAAGGTCAATATTAATTTTAAAGATTGCAATTTAACCAGTAACCACCTTTATTACGAACTACAGCTTTTAATCTAAAAACAATTTCATTGCAAGCGGCACGTATCTGTTCTTGTAGAATTGCTTACCATTCCACTTTCTATATTGCTATCAGGGACTCGATAAATGTGAGAGGATTAGCTGGGAGTATTGTCTCCAAATGTGATAAGATAGAAAGACACTGAAGTGCTCTTTAGCCCAACATAGTTTCCAGAATACGAGAGGTGTACTGTTCTGTGTTTAGATTGACATCACTAGGCACAAGTACGAGGGGAGATCTTCCAGTGGCCGTTACAAAGCCCCAAACATCAGACTAACCATTTAGACGTCTCGTCACAATTCTACCCTTGGTTGAACTTCATGAAATCCAAATTCAATCATTCTGATGGTTTCACAACTTGCTGAATGTCTCATTTTTTCTCATTTGTGATCACCAAGTTAGGGAGCATTCCTTCAGCTATTTCATTCAAGATGTGACGACTTCTTTCAGCTCTCATTCTCTGATTATGGCATGAGCTTATGGCTTATGGTAATAAGCTCATGAAGTTTCAGTCTTTTGAATGATTTTGTTCACAAATCTCCTTTCTGCACTCGATACACTGAAATTTTTCTAACACATACTTCTACAGTCAGTTCACAATGAGATCGACATGCGTTTCGACGCAAACGTTTGCAACCTTCATCCTGTTTCATCAGAAGCAGTCAGAAAAACCAGTCTACTTGATCTTTTTTACATTTTCCAAGCTGTTAACGATTTTCATAATCACTTTCTTTGCAATTGATGAATTAGTCTTACTTTCTTTGTGGAGTTTGATAACTATATTTCGATCTACAGCAATTATACAAGGTATGATTTCAAAATGTAGATCCATCAAATGGGATTATGTATGACACTAGCTTCAAGATGGTAAACGATTTATAGAATCAAATATCGATTTGAAATGATTTATTGGTAACGTAAAACCAAACATGATTCTGAAACGCCATTTGCAATAATATGACTGATACCTTCGCTAAATTACGTAAGGTACTGTTTTGATCGGCATTTATTTATTTATCTATAATCTTGTTATTCGCATAACTCAAAATGTATCCAACCAAATTGCCTGAAATTTGGTGGGACGATTGGACATTCTCCAGGAACCATATGACCAGATTTAGGGAGTGATTGGGTCAAAGGTTTAGGTCATTCATAAACAGCGGCGAAGATATGTGCTCTACGAGTGTCCGTTATCTAGTTAATCCTGTTTTTATTTCTATGAATTTGATATCTAACAGGAATAAATGCAGGCAATTGCGATGCATGCCCCGCCTTTATTAACAAATCACGACTAGGTCTTATTACAAATGGTAACTGGATGACGTCTATCATAGAGCGCATATCTTCACCGCCGCTTATAAATGATCTTGATCCAATGACCATCCAATAATTTTAGAGCTATAAATGACCTTCGACCCCTTCGCTCCTAAAATCTAATAAACTGGTTCCTGGATAATGACCAATCGTCTCATCAAATTTCAGGCAATTTTATTGAATACTTTTTGATTTATAAATGACCTTGACCTTTGACCTGATCACTCCGAAAATCTAATAATCTGGTTTTAAAATCCAACCATGACTTAACTCTCACTCAGTTTGAGGTGAGTAATTAATAGATACTACTTTGATTGATGTACTTGTGTTACATTGAACAAACCGTAATTTTATGCTCAGTGGGATATACTCTATAGGCAGTAGAGTATATGTTATTAACTAGGTACATTTATTGGTTGGTTCTACGTTTATACCTGAAGATATAAAGCAAATTGAAATAAAAGTTAATTGATGATTATTATATAAAGATTTTATGAATCCTAAAATATGGAAACGTGTGATTTCAGCTTTTCGTTATGACTTCAAAAAGGAAAAAAAACACACAAAGGAAAAAATATTTGTTCAAATAAGAGAAAATATATTTCTAACATACGATATAAATAATAAAGAAAAGGTGAGTCTCAGAATGACATTGCTAGAAAAATGTGTATTCTGTGTGTATTTTATAAGTAAGTGCAGTCACCGGTGCTTGTTTTCCTTTTCGTCACATTCCTTGCTAAGTGACTGCATTCACTGAGTAGCTTTTATGCATCCATTAGCTTTGTCACTGACTCGTGATAAGTTACTTTGTTCATGCAATACTTTATGACTGCTTCTTCAAGTCCCTTGTATTTAATTTCCTTTCGAAACAGACGTTTAAACCTCTTCTAAATTTGAATTGATTACTATTATGATATTTTTTGGCATAAGATAAAAGTACGCAAGAAAGCACACGTGTGTAAAAAGAAAAAGAAACTACAGAATGGTTGCAGTGTGCTGGTGACTCTAGTTCTAACTGGTGATAGCAGTTCACTAGTTCTAACTGGTGGTAGCAGTTCACTAGTTCTAACTGGTGATAGCAGTTCACTAGTTCTAACTGGTGATAGCAGTTCACTAGTTCTAACTGGTGATAGCAGTTCACTAGTTCTAACTGGTGATAGCAGTTCACTAGTTCTAACTGGTGATAGCAGTTCACTAGTTCTAACTGGTGGTAGCAGTTCACTAGTTCTAACTGGTGATAGCAGTTCACTAGTTCTAACTGGTGGTAGCAGTTCACTAGTTCTAACTGGTGGTACAGTTCACTAGTTCTAACTGGTGGTAGCAGTTCACTAGTTCTAACTGGTGGTAGCAGTTCACTAGTTCTAACTGGTGATAGCAGTTCACTAGTTCTAACTGGTGGTAGCAGTTCACTAGTTCTAACTGGTGATAGCAGTTCACTAGTTCTAACTGGTGTTAGTAGTTCACTAGTTCTAACTGGTGGTAGCGGTTCACTAGTTCTAACTGGTGGTAACAGTTCACTAGTTCTAACTGGTAATAGCAGCTCACTAGTTCTAACTGGTGGTAACAGTTCACTAGTTCTAACTGGTGGTAGCAGTTCACTAGTTCTAACTGGTGATAGCAGTTCACTAGTTCTAACTGGTGATAGCAGTTCACTTATAGTTCTAACTGGTGGTAGCAGTTCACTAGTTCTAACTGGTGATAGCAGTTCACTTATAGTTCTAACTGGTGGTAGCAGTTCACTAGTTCTAACTGGTGGTAGCAGTTCACTAGTTCTAACTGGTGATAGCAGTTCACTAGTACTAACTGGTGGTAGCAGTTCACTAGTTCTAACTGGTGGTAGCAGTTCACTAGTTCTAACTGGTGATAGTAGTTCACTAGTTCTAACTGGTGGTAGTAGTTCACTAGTTCTAACTGGTGGTAGCAGTTCACTAGTTCTAACTGGTGGTAGCAGTTTACTAGTTCTAACTGGTGGTAGTAGTTCACTAGTTCTAACTGGTGGTAGCAGTTCACTAGTTCTAACTGGTGGTAGCAGTTCACTAGTTCTAACTGGTGGTAGCGGTTCACTAGTTCTAACTGGTGATAGCAGTTCACTAGTTCTAACTGGTGATAGCAGTTCACTAGTTCTAACTGGTGGTAACAGTTCACTAGTTCTAACTGGTGGTAGCAGTTCATTAGTTCTAACTGGTGGTAGCAGTTCACTATTTCTAACTGGTGGTAGCAGTTCACTAGTTCTAACTGGTGATAGCAGTTCACTTATAGTTCTAACTGGTGGTAGCAGTTCACTAGTTCTAACTGGTGATAGCAATTCACTAGTTCTAACTGGTGATAGCAGTTCACTAGTTCTAACTGGTGGTAGCAGTTCACTAGTTCTAACTGGTGATAGCAGTTCACTAGTTCTAACTGGTGGTAGCAGTTCATTAGTTCTAACTGGTGGTAACAGTTCACTAGTTCTAACTGGTGGTAGCAGTTCACTAGTTCTAACTGGTGATAGCAGTTCACTAGTTCTAACTGGTGGTAGCAGTTCACTAGTTCTAACTGGTGGTAGCAGTTCACTAGTTCTAACTGGTGGTAGCAGTTCACTAGTTCTAACTGGTGGTAGCAGTTCACTAGTTCTAACTGGTGATAGCAATTCACTAGTTCTAACTGGTGATAGCAGTTCACTAGTTCTAACTGGTGGTAGCAGTTCACTAGTTCTAACTGGTGATAGCAGTTCACTTATAGTTCTAACTGGTGGTAACAGTTCACTAGTTCTAACTGGTGGTAACAGTTCATTAGTTCTAACTGGTGGTAGCAGTTCACTAGTACTAACTGGTGGTAGCAGTTCACTAGTTCTAACTGGTGTTAGTAGTTCACTAGTTCTAACTGGTGGTAGCGGTTCACTAGTTCTAACTGGTGGTAGCAGTTCACTAGTTCTAACTGGTGATAGCAGTTCACTAGTTCTAACTGGTGTTAGTAGTTCACTAGTTCTAACTGGTGGTAGCGGTTCACTAGTTCTAACTGGTGGTAACAGTTCACTAGTTCTAACTGGTGATAGCAGTTCACTTATAGTTCTAACTGGTGGTAGCAGTTCACTAGTTCTAACTGGTGGTAGCAGTTCACTAGTTCTAACTGGTGATAGCAGTTCACTAGTTCTAACTGGTGGTAGCAGTTCACTAGTTCTAACTGGTGGTAGCAGTTCACTAGTTCTAACTGGTGATAGCAGTTCACTAGTTCTAACTGGTGTTAGTAGTTCACTAGTTCTAACTGGTGGTAGCGGTTCACTAGTTCTAACTGGTGGTAACAGTTCACTAGTTCTAACTGGTGATAGCAGTTCACTTATAGTTCTAACTGGTGGTAGCAGTTCACTAGTTCTAACTGGTGGTAGCAGTTCACTAGTTCTAACTGGTGATAGCAGTTCACTAGTTCTAACTGGTGGTAGCAGTTCACTAGTTCTAACTGGTGGTAGCAGTTCACTAGTTCTAACTGGTGATAGCAGTTCACTAGTTCTAACTGGTGGTAGCAGTTCACTAGTTCTAACTGGTGATAGCAGTTCACTAGTTCTAACTGGTGGTAGCAGTTTACTAGTTCTAACTGGTGGTAGTAGTTCACTAGTTCTAACTGGTGGTAGCAGTTCACTAGTTCTAACTGGTGGTAGCAGTTCACTAGTTCTAACTGGTGGTAGCGGTTCACTAGTTCTAACTGGTGATACCAGTTCACTAGTTCTAACTGGTAATAGCAGTTCACTAGTTCTAACTCGTGGTAGCAGTTCACTTATAGTTCTAACTGGTGGTAGCAGTTCACTAGTTCTAACTGGTGGTAGCAGTTCACTAGTTCTAACTGGTGATAGCAGTTCACTAGTTCTAACTGGTGGTAGCAGTTCACTAGTTCTAACTGGTGGTAGCAGTTCACTAGTTCTAACTGGTGGTAGCAGTTAACTAGTTCTAACTGGTGATAGCAGTTCACTAGTTCTAACTGGTGGTAGCAGTTCACTAGTTCTAACTGGTGATACCAGTTCACTAGTTCTAACTGGTAATAGCAGTTCAGTAGTTCTAACTCGTGGTAGCAGTTCACTTATAGTTCTAACTGGTGGTAGCAGTTCACTAGTTCTAACTGGTGGTAGCAGTTCACTAGTTCTAACTGGTGGTAGCAGTTCACTAGTTCTAACTGGTGGTAGCAGTTCACTAGTTCTAACTGGTGATAGCAGTTCACTAGTTCTAACTGGTGGTAGCAGTTCACTAGTTCTAACTGGTGGTAGCAGTTCACTAGTTCTAACTGGTGGTAGCAGTTCACTAGTTCTAACTGGTGATAGCAGTTCACTAGTTCTAACTGGTGGTAGCAGTTCACTAGTTCTAACTGGTGGTAGCAGTTCACTAGTTCTAACTGGTGGTAGCAGTTCACTAGTTCTAACTGGTGGTAGCAGTTCACTAGTTCTAACTGGTGATAGCAGTTCACTAGTTCTAACTGGTGGTAGCAGTTCACTAGTTCTAACTGGTGGTAGCAGTTCACTAGTTCTAACTGGTGGTAGCAGTTCACTAGTTCTAACTGGTGGTAGCAGTTCACTAGTTCTAACTGGTGGTAGCAGTTCACTAGTTCTAACTGGTGGTAGCAGTTCACTAGTTCTAACTGGTGGTAGCAGTTCACTAGTTCTAACTGGTGATAGCAGTTCACTAGTTCTAACTGGTGGTAGCAGTTCACTAGTTCTAACTGGTGGTAGCAGTTCACTAGTTCTAACTGGTGGTAGCAGTTCACTAGTTCTAACTGGTGATAGCAGTTCACTAGTTCTAACTGGTGGTAGCAGTTCACTAGTTCTAACTGGTGGTAGCAGTTCACTAGTTCTAACTGGTGGTAGCAGTTCACTAGTTCTAACTGGTGGTAGCAGTTCACTAGTTCTAACTGGTGATAGCAGTTCACTAGTTCTAACTGGTGGTAGCAGTTCACTAGTTCTAACTGGTGGTAGCAGTTCACTAGTTCTAACTGGTGGTAGCAGTTCACTAGTTCTAACTGGTGGTAGCAGTTCACTAGTTCTAACTGGTGGTAGCAGTTCACTAGTTCTAACTGGTGATAGCAGTTCACTAGTTCTAACTGGTGATAGCAGTTCACTAGTTCTAACTGCTCATCTCATTAGGTCCGTTGTTTAGGTTTTTTCTCGTTAGTGAATAGCATTAAAGTGTCACTAACATTTATCTCACAAAAAGTGAAACAGTTTCTTTCTTATATTTTCTGTCGTTAGATCATTGTCTAATTATTAAATAGAATAATGTTAAAAAGTTCCTTTTGGTATTAAAATAATGAAAGATTATACAGACCCTTATTATAAAGGATATTTTAATCGGTGTGCTACTGTATCTAATTATATTATTAATTAAATAGTGTACTTTAATTGACTATTTACTAATGTAGATCAATTAATGGTCACATCTATTTACAGGGTAGAGCTTATCTGTCGATAATTGGGTTCTTTTTTCTAGCAATAATTCTTAATTTCAAGTCAAGTTTATGATGAATGAATCTATTAGAAGAACATTAAAATCTAACCCTTTGATTTATTACCTTAATAAAAACTGACATTTGTAAAATAAAGCAAATTTTGTAACAATAATGCTATTTAAATAACTACTATACTACTAATAACTTCACAATATCATGTTTAACTGATAGGCTTATTATTAAAGTAAACTTGCTGGACATGAGGAAAGTGGGAAACCAGCCATAATGTCTTAGTCTGTTTGGCTCATTTTGTGACTGACTGACAGACTGACACGGCTTCTTTTATCATAATGTAGATGATCCGCGCCATTTCCTAATTTGCACAATCTCGAGAACGCGCTGTCCGTTTTTTAAATCATTGAAAACGTGCGACAATCTCGAGAAAGGCACGTAAAGAATATAGCAAGACCAACAGTGATGGAGTAGATAATCAATTATTTATGCATTTAATTGGTCCATTTCATCAAAATATGATAGTTAAAGCTATACATAATAACTTGGTAATATATTGGTAATTTAGCTTGAGTTAGTTACATACTCAAAGAAAACTTGAACAAAACTGGTATTTTAATTTTTACTGAGATATCAAACATTCTACCAAACGTTTGGAATTAACCTCATTTGTTTTTCCTTTGTTGTTAAGTAAAAATATCGTTTTTTAAATTAGATAAAAAATTAAAAAGTATTCCATAAAATTAAATGGTGCAATATCGGCAAATAACGCAGAACATAATTATAGATTATCACATGAAAATATCCTCTTGGCGACACTACTTTGATTCACACCAACTTTATGATGTGCTGTTGATAGAATGTCTGTTTAACGTCTCTGTGACGGATGGACAGACAATACAGTTTTTTTTAAACCAAGATATATATATTTTAGGTCCAATATTCCCCCCTTCCCCCACCTACATTTTCCCAACCTTCACTTCCTCCACCTTCACTTCTCCCATCCACCTTCCTCCTGCTTCACTTCCTCCATCCACATTTCCTCCACCTTCACTTCCCTCATCCACACACCACTCACTACTATAGTAAGTAACATACACAAACACAAAAGCTATCGTATTAATATATAAATGTTAAACAATAATTTATTACGTGTCCGTTAATTTGAATTCACTGCTTTGAATTTTTGAGTGTTTGAAAGTAATCTTCATATATTTATATATAGGCTAGATGATGAATAGGTAGAAACCTCAACTTAAATGGCCGTAATGTAAGTTTGTTGTATCCGTTAGTTTGTTGTACTGCACACTTCATGATTGTTTAATGACCTGGCAGGGTGGTTCACAACCCCTGATACACATATATTAGTTCTCGATTTTATGATGGAAAAAATGAATGTATTGACAAATGGTCGTCATTACGGGTTAAAACGCGCAGCGCATTCTCGAGATTGTACATATCGGCAAATGGCGCGAAACACATATACGCGAAATCGAGCCCTCAAAACAATTAGATGAAATGTTTAAGAAATTGCAATTATATAATATCTTTGAGCATGTCCCGCTCTTATTACCAATTGAAATAAGTCTAAGTCGTGATTTTGGTAATAAATGCGGGGCCTACCTGTATTACATGCCCTCGTAGCTACTGATACTAATCTGCTTGTACTAATGTTTATAAAAAGTAAGAATGTGACACTAATTAACGAAGAAGTAGTACTGCCAATTATTGTAATGCTTATCCGTACTTGCATAGAAAAGATTTTAGACATTCTCACGAAAATTGGCACGAGATGTTAACGCCACTCTAATTGGTCAAACAAACTATTGCTTCTTTGGCTATTTGATTCAATAAATACTTTTCTATATTCATACATTTCAGAATTTGAATATATATCTTCATACTACATTCTCTTAAGAAATGGAATCTCAATTTTCTATACTGATGAATTACAAGGAAAAAGTTCTAAGGAATACGAAGCTCCAAACACTAGATCCCGCTATCGAGTTAGCGTATGATGAAAGTAATGGTCGACATTTAGTAGCAGCGAGAAATATTTCGGCGGGAGAAATATTGTTCATCGAAAGGCCTTTGGTTGTTGTTCCTCAAGCTGGTAGGGGGGAAGTGTGTCTAAATTGTCAGAGAGTTCTGAAGGACACTACACTGGACTATTGCCTCGACTGCGGTGGAATAGTTTGTAAGAATGGGTGTGGCGAAGAGCTACAGAGTCACCACTCCAAGACTGAGTGTGAAGTACTGTCTCGCTTGAATTTGAAAGCCGTGAGTGGTAAGATTGCTGGTTTGGTCAATGCTGTGTTAACTCCTCTAAGATCTTGGATTGTAGTTGGTGAAAATGAAGTTACCAAACAAGTCATAAATTCAATGCAGAGTAATTCTGAGAAGAGGAAAGGCACTGCTATGGATCGGTTTATTAGTTCTGTGCACATTCCCTTCTTGAAAGAAAAGCTCCAGTTAGATATAGCAGAGGAGTTCATTAGGATGACATGTGGAGTGTTCGATACGAATGCATACAAACTACAAACTGAGGGTGGTAGAGAGGGACGCGCACTTCTACCATTAACAGCCTTGATGAACCATGACTGTTGTCCTAATACTGACTACTGGTTTTCTGAAGATGAATGTTGTTACGTTCGTGCGTCCACTAATATAGACAAAGGTAATCAGGTGACTGCAACTTATGGAAATCAATTGATGAACACAAAACTCAGAAGGAGTTACTTAGAAATGACAAAGCTCTTCACTTGCAAATGCCAAAGATGCCTGGATCCGATAGAATTTGGAACAAATTTAGGATTTCAAGTCTGCAGGATATGTCAAAGTGGATTGTTGAAACCAAAGCATATTGACAATGAAGACCTACTTCTCTGTGAAAATTGCAGCACTGAATTTTCCCAAGAAATGACTTCCATGTTGACACGAGCAGCTAGCTCTCTTGCAACAAAAAATAATTTGAGCGATTTACCTAAAATAGTGCAACTTGTTGGACCACAACATAGCATTGTACTGAACTTGCTGATGAACTTCGTGAATAATATCAACAAAGAAGAAATAAATGGTGAGTAAATTTATTAATTGACAAACTAATATTTTCTATATATAGTGTGACTTTATAAATATTTTGAATTTGTACATTCAAACAGTGTCGGTAATTGTGATGACTCAACCTCTTTTACTTTTGATAGATATACTTTTTTTCTCTTTACAGAAATAGATGACGTGACTCTCACTGAAGTACTTTGTTGCAGTTACAAACTGCTCGATGTGTTCTCTAAATTATTGAAGGAACGTTCGTTGCTGAGAGGTGAAGTTTTTTACATCTCATAATAACACAAAACAACGCAAGGAAACCTTACAAGTCACCCCTCAAATTGGCATCGTTTTCTACGTGAAAAGAAACCATAGCATCCGGACATACATACGTATGAGTTGCATGCATACGAGGTTACTTAACTCATTACCATATGTACCTACCTATATACTCTCTACTCATGCCACTAACAATACACATCATTTATATATCGCAACGAAACAATTTAAAAAATATTCTAAATTACTGTGAAATGTTATTTTTCTGTTGCAGGTGAGATGGCGCTATCAATCATCAATGCCTATTTGGAATTGCGTCAGAGAAACAATTCCTCATTGTCTGTTACTTCCGCCGCCATTTTGAAGGTGCTTTCATTCGAGATACCAAATTATTTGGTGAGAAACTGTGTACTATCAGAGAGAAAGTCATTGCATAGTGTAATATCAGAGTAAAGTCATTGCATAGCGTACTATCAGAGAAAAAGTCATTGCATGATGTACTGTCAGAGAAAGAAACTATGATGAATATGCTAATTTCAAAAATGACAGTTTCTTTTTTCTATAATTGTAGCCATAATAATTCATCAAATATTCAGGCATTACATTATTGTAAAGTTTCTTCTTTTTGAAAATGTGAACTTAGTTAACTATCAAAAAATCATTATAACTAGTAGGCTAGTTCATTACAGATAAACTTTTCTTTAACTGTACATGATTTTCCTACTACGCATACTTGTTGTACGGCAAAAAAAATTATATAGCTATTGTAGGTAGGTATTCACGAAAATATTTTTTTTCTCGAAATGTACCACTTACCTAGGTACTATTATTTGAAAAATACAGACTATTAAAATAGGATGGTTACCTAGAAACTAGGTATGATTTTGATGAATATTATCATTTGTCGTGAATAAACAATGAATATACCTAATTATAAGGTTTCATTAATAATAGTATTATAAAAAATTATGCTTTCCTTACCACCTTATTACAAAGTTCAAACTCATATACCTAGTTAGCTTTTAATGGAAAAAATGATGCTAGGGTAAGTTCTGAATTATCGACACATTCCATAGTTTTGATCATATAAGAGATAAATTTTACTCCATTATTATAATTGGCACCAATTATAATAACGAGTTAAAATGTATAATTATTTATACTTTTCTTCTATGATCGATAACTAGTCATTTACCCTGTTACATGTGTCGTATTTGGCCACATTGCAACAACTAATCTAATGGTTTCAGTTACTTCAAAGTTTATTTCTAGCCGCTTCTTTTTTAATTATTTAAATACCGGGCAGAAACTCCATCTAATCTATATATTTTTTTCAGGGAATATCAGAATTGTTTTCAGTTTGTGAGAAAATTTACAAAAATCATCCCAAGGAAAGCAGAGTCAGTCAACTGAGAAAAAATTGCCAAGATTTGAACCTAATTAGCCAGCAATGCTAATAGGAATAATAAAATATTCATAGAATATTAATAATTAATCTTCTAATTGACACTGCAAAGAATGGCTTCTTATGTTGATAAAATTGGAGTTTCTAGATAATTAATTATTTACTTATTAACTAGTCTCTAAGTGGGACTACAACTATTAAGTAAGAAGACATGTTATGGGTTCTTTTTCTTCATGTCCGATATAATAATGTAAATACCATGGAAAATAAATTATCTTCACATTCAATGTTGTAAAGAATTATTTATCACTTTTCGACTGAAGCGCAAACACAGATTCAAATTCCGTAATATCCCGCCCTAACTAAAACTAGTATATTTTCAACTAGGTAGAAACCTAAATTATGGCCAAGATAATTCATTATTTAGAAAAAGGTTCCAATGGACATATCCCTGACGCCAAAAGGAAATTAAATATAAGGGTCTGGAAGAAGCAGTCAGAAAGGAGAGTCGCTCAATGAACAAAGTCACTCACAACCGTCGGCGACAAATTCATGGATGCAGAAAAGCTACTCTGTGAATGCAGTCAATTACCAAAAGGAACCCTAGCACCGATGGCTGCACTCACTGGTGGAAGAGGAAAATGAAGAGGTGATAGTAAATGAAGCCTAAGAGCCTGCCTAACACAAAATCCAAGACCTAGTAATTGAAGAGCATAACAGTAGTGCTATCCTCTAAAACTGCAAGAAGCGTTAAAAATGAAAATATATAACCCGTAATCCAAATTACAACAGTTCATGGTCCAAGAAACGCCACTCCTTCTCTTCCATTCACCACCGACAGCTTCAGGATTGAGGCCCTGGGTGCCACTCATGGATATAGCAAGGCAGAAGTTTAGGAAAGATGAGAAAAAAGGGCCCCCCAAGCCTAAAATATAAAAAAGCTTACCTAGAGGTAGCCTCAGGACAATTCTCTTCCATTCACCTCTAACAATTTAGAGCCCCTAACTCTCTAGTAGCAGTACACATCATGTCGCTATCACTATTATTGGAGATGTTAATGAGAACACTGTAATATTTTCAGATTTCATTATTAAATATTCCAATATTTGGTCACAATTACAAAAGTTGACAAAGTAGCTAGAGTGGTTGCTAGCATACCTAGTTACCAGAAAGTACTATTGTATTGCAAGGTACTCCTGGTAAAGAGTACCTACTCATATTAATAAATAAATGGAAACAATCATCAGATTGCTTCATCACATTAAACTGCCATTTACTCTAAGAAAGAAACTCAAAGAAAGAACAAATGAACATCTAACCTCTAACAGTTGTCAAAATTCAGAAGTTAGATTTTCAGTCTTCACGCAGTGAAAATCTTCCTCTTCAATACATAAATAATAAATTTAATAGAATATTTTGATATGAATAACTGGAAAATATTAAATAATAAATCACGACAGTAGCAGATGTTAATATCAAAAACTGAGAATTTATAGATTCTATTCTGACTGGAGGGACGAAACTATTGAATTGTTAGTTAGAATTACTTTACCTACTGACAACATTCCATACCATTATTATTTTGACAAAGTATGAATGATGACAACTGAAGAGTATTAGATATAACTTAGTAGTACAATTCTGACTAATGTTTTTCCAGATCAGAACAACAAAGAATGCAAAGGAAGGTAATTTAAGCAATATTTAGTCAATATGTTCTTATGTTCATTGTAGCAGCAGCGCATGCGCAAAACAACCCTAATATTCCTAACCTGTAACTACGAATATGTTCATTTGATACACCACACAAAACTGTACAAAGTTTATACAAAAATAACACTAATCTAATTCTTTACAAACTATGTACAAACGACACATAATAAAATCATTGGGAGTTACCTATGCAACAGTGGGATAGATTTAATCAACCCTTTAAGGTTAACATTGGGGTAGAATCAACCCTCAAGGTTAAAGCAGAGAATATTCAGAGTGGTGAATTGAAGTCAGTTCGTTGCAGGTTATTATGCAGTAAATCTCACCAAATGAACTAAAGAATTACCTCAAAGAGAAAGGGAAGGTACCTTCAACAAGATACCTTTTCAACTGGTCACCACTTCAATTAGTTACAGAGTCAACTGGTCACCACTTCAATTAGTTACAGAGTCAACTGGTCACCACTTCGATAAGTTACAGAGTCAACTGGTCACCACTTCGATTAGTTACCGAGTCAACTGGTCACCACTTCAATTAGTTACAGAGTCAACTAGTCACCACTTCGATTAGTTACAGAGTCAACTGGTCACCACTTCGATTAGTTACAGTCAAGTGGTCACCACTTCGATTAGTTACAGAGTCAACTGGTTACCACTTCGATTAGTTACCGAGTCAACTAGTCACCACTTCGATTAGTTACCGAGTCAACTAGTCACCACTTCGATTAGTTACAGAGTCAACTAGTCACCACTTCGATTAGTTACCGAGTCAACTAGTCACCACTTCGATTAGTTACAGAGTCAACTAGTCACCACTTCGATTAGTTACAGAGTCAACTAGTTACCACTTTGATTAGTTACCTAGTCAACTGGTCACCACTTTGATTAGTTACCTGGTCAACTGGTCACCAATACCGAACTTTTGAGGTACTTTCCTAAATGCAAGTATAGTTTGTTGTTTGGACAACATTTACTTGCAATGTGACAATGTTACTGAAGTGTTCAATGGTGAACTTTAACCAGAGGAAAAAAAACATTGATTGATTAGCCATAAACTTTGATGACGTCATTACCCCGAATTACAGTGACTCCTAATTATAATAATACTATTTATTTACGTGAAAGTTTAATGATAACAAATATATATATTACACTGAGCAAGAGAGAATTAGAACCAAGTCTACCCAAGATACACTAACGTTACTTTGTACAGCTCTCCACCTGCGACTAAAAAGTCGCTTTCGATGCATTTTCTCTCTAGGTTAATTAAGAGATGCTTTCCTTAGATATGTACAGACGAACAAACACTGTGTCATCGAAACACACACGCACACACACACACTATTGACAGAAACATAGTGAAGAAGTGAAGTTAAAATATAGTCTCAGCATCTGTAGTCCCAATGTAATATTGCAACTCTAGAGAACTTTTAAGCAAATGAATTCATTTTTCAAAACGTAGCTCCAAGTAAATAATATACTGCAGTTTGAGTGTAGGAGAGGAATTTTTAGGAAGAAGACATTTTGAAGCACAACCACACTGTATATAACTCATAATAGACACTGAACACATCGTAATATTAACCTACTCTTTATATCACCAGTCATAATATTATGGAATAGTCTAACCTGCTGAGGCATGGATACATAAATAGTCTGGGAATATCATTTCGGTACAAGAATAAATAACGCAGGCATGTCACACTCTAGAGGTGGTGTGACAGCAGGGGGGAGGAGTCCCTTGCAGCTCATAGGGGGGACCTATCGCACCCCTCCTCAGCTCTTGTACTTGTCCCCCCTGCTGCTACTCCCTTCCCTGCCGCTTCCACTGGAGGAAGTACCCTGATGCGCTGCGGCAGCTGCTGCCACCGCAGCTGCTTGGAAGCCAGCTGCATTGGGGATCATGTCAAGAAGATACTGCCGTTGCATCTCTGTTGCCTAAAAGAAAAATGAAATGTTTCACAGTGTTCAAGGTAATTGGAGGAACACTATACAGAGTGTCCTAACCAACAAATCAGAGGGTCAAAACTGGCAGAGTGACTTAATTGATTATTTCACTTCAAAGCGGCATGGTGAGCCGCACCCATTTTGATTATGACAAAGTGCTCTAATCAACTAAGCTGTTCCTTTTTCAGTTTTTATTTGAAGCACTGTCGTGATACAGTTGCCTATCAAAGCCCAAAAAGTCAGTATTTTGTGGGTTTACAACACACAAAATTATTTTACCCTCCAATTGTATACCCACTACACACATGAAATTTACTCCCACTAGTCTATTAGTTGCTTTAATAATAACTCACCTGTCGCATTAGTTGCTCTTGTCGCGCAAGGTTAGCCGCTGCCTTGCTGTTAGAGGAGGAGCCACTTCCACCACTGCTGCTCCCTCCACCTGTAGAGGAACTGCTTCCACCGCCAGCAGAACTGCCCCCACCAGAGGCTGCTCCCAAAGCAGCTGCTGCGGCTGCACTGAGGGCTGCAGCAGCTGCGGCATTAGAGTTGCCAGATGTTCCCTGCTGCTGCATGGCTGCCCCAAGCTGTGCTGCCATGAGCTGCTGTATCTGCATGTTGAAGGGGTTGTAGTGACTCAGGAGGTAGGGGGCGAGCATGTGGGGAGGAATCTGTTGTGACGCACCACTGCCCCCCATGCCCTGCATTCTAAGCAGCTGCTGCTGCGCTGCCTGCATCTGTTGCAGTGCTGCTGGGTTGCTCATTGCCTGCGCCATGGCTGCTGCTGTGCTCATTGCTAGGAACTGCTCCTTCTGCTGCTTAGTCATACCAGGAGGGAACATCATGCTGTCCTTCTCCCTCTGCTCCCTGTCCCTCCTCTCTTTCTCAGCTCGGAACTCTCTTTCTCGCTCTCTCTCCCTTTCTCGCTCCAGCTCTCTCTCTCTCGTCTGTCTCTCTCGCTCCCTAATCTGCCTGTCTCGTTCGTGCTCCTTCCTCTGCTGCTGCAGCATCAGTTCGTGGTGGTGCCTTGACGAGCCGCGCCCCTGGGATGGAGAGGCGTGACTCCTTTCCTTGACTGCAGTCACTGAGACTGTGGGACTGCGTACAGAGGGACTAACTGACCCACTGCCCCCTCCTGTGGCAGTCACAGTCAGGTCACTGTTGCCTCGCGTCATCGCCTCCACACCGCTCACCTGGAACAAACAGGCAAAAAATAAGAAACACTAAATAAACACATCAACAGAGACAAAAATCGCAACTCAAATTCACTCTTTGGGAATTAAAACCTATTCCTTTAAAATTATCAAATCACTTATAAATATGTGAAAACAATCAAACTGTGGTCTATCGCAATCTTCTGGAATTGCTTAAATTGAATTTAAGCTTAAATATCATTACATAGAGTAAATAACTTATTAATGTACAGGACATCGGAACACTATTAGGATAACTTATTAGTTTAGTTAGAGGTGTTGAAGCATTTAAAGTTCGAAGGTTGCATTCCTTTGCATGATGTGACAGTGAGAACGTAGACAACATTCCATGGAACTTACGCAAGAAAATACTTATAGTCAGTAAATTCTAATTCATACGATTAGAACACCTCTACCTATACTGCATTGTCAATTCATCAAATGTGGTGGCTCGAAATTTCGGTCTCGGAATTATAAATGTCTATTATGTAGTTTGTGTTATCCGCTAATTTGTTGTATTGCACACTTCATGATTGTAAAATGACATGTCAAGGGTGATGGGGCAGGACACCCTCAGATACATCTAACTTGTAAGTTTTATTTGTACTTCAGACAGAGAGTTATGAGACTAAATTTTTCGCTCAAATCTCACGTTAAATAAATGTCAAAACATGTCAAAGTTAATAATGTTACGTATCATTTTACAACTGTGAATGATGTTATCCGATTTTAAAAAATAACTACACAACTTTTTCTATTATTGTTCTTTAATAAAATCATTATAAAAAGAGACCCAATTTCCCTAGAACCCTGAATGTCTCCCTAACAGCCTGCACATAAACAAAAGACTGCAATAAAAAACAGTTTGGTTGTAATTTCTAAACTCCTTGAGCGTTCTAATTGACATCCACTTCTTGATTATGACGAAATGCCTTAAGAAATAGAACGAAAGGTGCAAAAAGTGAAGCTATTCTAACCAGCAGTGGATTTGAGGCAGGGGGAATAGGGAGAAAATTACCTTGGAGAAGATTCTAGGAGAGAAAAGTTACAGTAGGAAATTACCTTGACTCAGCGAGTGAAAATTAACATGGCTACATGAAGACTAATTTAATTATTTACTGGCGAATATTGCATTAAAGAGCTCCCAGTTCCTTCCACTTCAGCCAGATGATAAAATGAGTAAGAAATATTACACACTGGGTGTGTAGTTTTTACTCACCTTTTCTAGTGACAGTTCAGGCCGGTGTTTTTGTTTACTTCCTCTGCTCTGTTGGTGGAATTGTTGTCTACGGACCTCAGAGTCCCAGGTACTCTAAACAACAAAACATACACACTGTCAAACTACCACACACAGCAATGGGGAAAAGGCAAGGTTTATACACTATAAGGTTAACCAGACGAGCAAAGTGTACGACAATGCTCCGCAAATTAGATACTCTTGCAACCTCATAATTCTAGTCCGGGCACCCAAGTCTTAGTAGATTCCAAGAATGCTAACCTTTTATTCTATTTTAAGTTTGACAAATTAGGTATTTAGCTTTAGAACATTAAAAAACATGAAAAGTTCGCTAACTTCTACTAACTATTTAGGTAGGTCGAGAGGTGTCGTTCATTGACTTAATTTGACTATTACTAATTAGTAACATTAAATATTGAATAGTTGATAGCTACCATAGAGGTTTTTCAATACGTGGTTAGTAACTATTTCTCACTATTTAGCTCGTATTACAGTTAAAAACAGCTAGGCACCCTCCTATCCAACTTTAGTTAGTTATCACTTCCAATTCAGTAATTCTAATATTAAATGCAAAATTAAGTGAGGAAAGTGTCTGATATAGCAGGGTACTCCTTTTTACTCACATTATATAGCTACAATTTTTTAGTGAAAAAACGGGTAAAATTTGGATAGCTATAAACAGTAATATCTTGTTGAATTTTACATGGTTTTTATCAGCATTGGGTGCCCGTACGAGGTTTTCAGTATTTACTAAAATGCGGAGAGAATTGCATATGGTGAACCTTATTTTAGTATATTAATCTTGGGGAGAAGTGGGTGTGGCATGCACTGGTTATGCACTTACAAAAATAGGCACTTTGAACGAGCAGTTAAATCTATGATGAGGAGTTTGAACTATTAAAAAAACATCTCTTTGGATAGTGCCATCAATCACATCTCAACTCTCAGTCAATAGCAGTGCAAGCGACAAAAAAAATAACACGAATAATGAAACTAGAAAATTGAACGGATGAGGTGAAATATGAAGGTTTGAACCATGCACTTTATGAACATTAAATGAACTAGAGGACTAACATTTATTGCAGTGAGGATAAGCCACTAACTATAAGCTGCTTTGATTTATAACATTAGATGCAAGCAGATAACACTTATCACTCACCTGTGCTGCCAGTCTCTGTTCTATCTCCTGCTCCTGTTGCAGTGCCTTCATAAAGGCTGCCTTCAGTCTGTTGGTCTGCTCCTGTTTGAGGCCATTCTTGATGTTGTTGGTGACGCAGGCGTCACACACCACTCTCACTTCATTGGCTGATATACCTACAGGTGAACAAACACCATTAGACACACTAACATAGAGGGGAACAAACCATAATGTTAGGACATTCTTAAAACTACTAAAATGGCAAAAAACTCATTTGGCAACATCAATTTTCAACTGTTGGACTTTACGCCACCTAGCGGTAAGAATCTAGAGCTTAGTAAATGTGTTTGTCACGCTTGTGCTCACAATATTCATCACCAAATCTGAACCAACGCCATCTAGCCGCAGAAATGACAAACATTTTTAACAAACCATCAGCGGTTTCATTATATAAAGATGCATAATTTGTAGACTGAGTGCTAATAAAGTAGCTATGTCTTTCAATTAATGTTATAGAATGAAGTATGAAGGCATTACCTTCTGTGATTAGAGGCTGTGCCTCCCACTTCCAGGCGGGTGTGAAGTCAGTGCCGCACTGGGAGCAGATGAAGGGGGTGGGTTGGGGCTCTGGCGGCAGTACTTTACTGCCCTGAAGTAACCTGTCCACTGACATCTCCAGACCCACCAGGTACAGGAACTCTTGATTGTTGGGGTTGGGGATGAAGTGCATTTCGGGGGGAGGAGGTTTGGGGGGAGTGATCTGTGAGGGGGTGAAATGGTTAGAATGAACATAGATACCAATGTAACATGTAACACACTATAGCTAGTCTGGCTACACTGGTTATCATTTCGGCTGGAATATTTAATATTTGTAGTTTGACAATGAGGACACAAAAGGTCTCGTCAAGATAATACAATTCATAAATTAGTTTTAAGTTTTGTGTTACCTTGAGAAGAGTCTTCTCGAGTTGTTTCCTGAGTGCCAGTCTAGCAGCAGCTTGCCTCTGTGCTGGTGTCTGACCTCCCACCAAACCACCAGACTCGTCAGGAGTGGATCTGGAGGCATTGGAGCTGGTAGAACTACCAGTTCCCTGAAAAAAAAGATGTTAGGTAATTTTTATGCACTAGAATATTTCAATAATTAGCTACAAACACAAATATCATTAGGAAAAGAACTCAAGAATGAATCGGTTAGAAGAAAGCTTCCACACTGATATTAAATATAGAATAAATGTAATATATTGCACTTGTTGTAGATAGATTTTGAGCTTTACTTCTATCAGACAATATAGAAGAAAGACATAATAGAGACGGACTTTTAACTCATTCACACATGATTTTTACATTCTGGCACATAGTTTCAAAATTTAAATTTAAAGAGACTGCTATAGCTCTTTAATTTACCAAAGGAGGAAATAATAATAATAATAATAATAATAATAATAAACTTTATTGAACAAAAAAAAAAGAATAGTACATTCATTCAAGCCTATATGAAGTTCTGAATTGAACTTTTCAGGCAAAGTAAAAATTAAAAAAAAAATTAAATGTATATGAGGAGGATTAAAACTTTAACGGATATTTATAGCAGAGAAAATATTTAGGACAAGTGATGAAACTATTAAATGTATTAAAAATATGAGAAAAAAAAATAAAGAAAGACTACAGGATTACGTAGCGTATTCATTTAATAAATAAGTCTTATATTTTTTCTTGAAAATATGAATAGAATTGCTGCTGCGTATGGTCTGCGGTATGGTATTCCAGAGTTTAGGTCCATTGAATGTTAATGATTTTTGACATTGTGATAGTCTTTGGAAAGTTGGGAGTGCATTATTACGAGATCTGGTACTATAGTTGTGAGAAGCATAAGACAAATTTCCAGAACTGTGCTGCAAATACATGTGAATTCCTAGTGCAAGTTTATAAATTTCTGGAATACGTAAAATTTTAGTTTTAAGAAAAAGAGGCCTAGTAGCAGCCAGGTACTCAGAGGATGTTATGATTCTAATAATTTTTTTCTGAATTAAAATTAGGGAGTTGAGATGAACAGCAGGAGCATCACCCCAGATAAGAATACCATACAGCAGATAGGGATAAACAAATGCATAATATAGATCAATTAGAACGCTCTCTGGAATGAAACTGCATATTCTATAAAGTATTCCTGTTGTCTTGGAAAGTTTAGAACAAATATATTGAATATGGTGAGAGAAATTTAAGTGGTTATCCAGATGTATACCAAGGAATTTTACATTCTCCTCGAAATCAATCCTAGAATTACCTATAGTCAGCAACATGGGAGAAATAATATCATGAGTACGGTTGGTAAATAATAAGGCGGTGGTCTTGTTAGTGTTCAGAGATAACTTATTAATGATGGTCAGTTAGAATTAATGAGCAGTTAGAAAGGATCATTCTTCCACGAACAAAGTTACCTACAACCATCGGTCACATGGCGCAGAAAAATACCTCCGTGAATGCAGTCACTTACTAAGGAATGTGACGTATGGGACACAAGCACCGGTGTCTGCACTCACGGATGGAAGAGGTGATCATAAATGAAACCTACGAGTCTACCTAACACAAAATCTAAGACCTCCTAGTTTAAGAAAATAAACCTATCGCTATTCTTTAAAATTGCAAGTAGCATTGAAAGAAATGACAAACATGGTAAAAATGAAATAAAAAACATAATCCAAATTACAACAGTTCGGGGTCATGGGATGCCACCCTCTTCTCTTCATTCACCACAGACAACTTCAAGATAGAGCTGCTGTGAGCATAATAAGTATCCGGCGGACGGCCAAAAACGAATTTGCCGAACCAGATTTTCCAAATACGAATTTGACGAAATCAAAATTTGTTGAAAACAGATTCGCCAAACAAATTTACCGAAAGAATTAATGAAATAACATGTAAAATTACAATAAGTTAGCTAGAGAAAAGAAATCACAACCCTTCTTGTGTCCTAAATTATCCTATTTCTTCATTAATCATTGTAATTGTTAGTCTTTGTACCACAAAAGGATTCTTTGTCTTATCTAATTTTAAAGATGTTCAAGCTTTATTCAGTCAGTTAGGAATGGGAGCATGTTAAATTTCTTTCATTTGAGTGTTTGAATTGTTTTTAGATTGTGTGTTACTAATTTTTTTATTCATTTTTTGGGGAATTATCCATATTTTTTTTATGCAGTGATTATATATATATATATATTTTTTCTTCAGTTGTTAATAGCATTCCAAAGAATCCATACAGAATGTGTGGTGTGTTGTGGCTGACATTATTAATATTTATTCCAATCATTTATTGCGTTTAAAATATGAAATTGTTAGTAATGAATAACATAACTATTAGTTATGTTTATATCTTCCCAATGTACCTCTGACTTTAACGATAGTGTCACCTCATGAAAGATATGTTTCAGTAACTCCATATACACATTAATATTTAATACATACACTTAGATATATGAAATTAGCAAAATGATACGGAATTAGCGGAATACAAATTTATATAGCAATAGTAATGTCAAATTCATATAAGAAATGTGATTTTTTTATTTTTATGCGTGTAAGATATAATGATGAGAACTGCAAAGTCCAACAGAATGTTATTTTTAAATATGTTAAATTTGATTTTAGACAAATTAGTCCTTCGGCCAATTTGGGATTAGGTAAAAACGTATTCGGAGAATCCGTGGCGACTAATTTGTTTTCGGCCAATTCTTTTTCGGAAAATCAGCCTAGACCTGAGCGTAATATTGCCTATAGCAGTGAGCATAATGGTGCCCATAGCAGTGAGCGTAATGGTGCCCATAGCAGTGAGCGTAATGGTGCCCATAGCAGTGAGCATAATGGTGCCCATAGCTATGAACGAAATTATGCCCATAGCAATGAGCGTAATGGTGCCCATAGCAGTGAGCGTAATGCTGCCCATAGCAGTGAGCGTAATGCTGCCCATAGCAGTGAGCGTAATGGTGCCCATAGCAGTGAGCGTAATGGTGCCCATAGCAGTGAGCGTAATGGTGCCCATAGCAGTGAGCGTAATGGTGCCCATAGCATTGAGCGTAATGGTGCCAAGAGCAGTGAGCGTAATGGTGCCCATAGCAGGAGCGTAATGGTGCCCATAGCAGTGAGCGTAATGGTGCCCATAGCAATGAGCGTAATGGTGCCAAGAGCAGTGAGCGTAATGCTGCCCATAGCAGTGAGCGTAATGCTGCCCATAGCAGTGAGCGTAATGCTGCCCATAGCAGTGAGCGTAATGGTGCCCATAGCATTGAGCGTAATGGTGCCAAGAGCAGTGAGCGTAATGCTGCCCATAGCAGTGAGCGTAATGGTGCCCATAGCAGTGAGCGTAATGGTGCCCATAGCAGTGAGCGTAATGGTGCCCATAGCAGTGAGCGTAATGCTGCCCATAGCAGTGAGCGTAATGCTGCCCATAGCAGTGAGCGTAATGGTGCCCATAGCAGTGAGCGTAATGCTGCCCATAGCAGTGAGCGTAATGGTGCCAAGAGCAGTGAGCGTAATGGTGCCAAGAGCAGTGAGCGTAATGGTGCCCATAGCAGTGAGCGTAATGGTGCCCATAGCAGTGAGCGTAATGCTGCCCATAGCAGTGAGCGTAATGGTGCCCATAGCATTGAGCGTAATGGTGCCCATAGCATTGAGCGTAATGGTGCCAAGAGCAGTGAGCGTAATGGTACCCATAGCAGTGAGCGTAATGGTACCTATAGCAGTGAGTGCACTGCACTCACCTTTGCATTGAGAGAAGGAGAGTCTCTGGGGCTGGCTGAGGGAGAGTCTTTCCTTATTATCTCCACTTCTCTTGATAGGTTGAAGGGGAGGTTGAGGGAGGCAGGCAGACCAGTGGATGAGAGGTTGGCAGCGCTGACAGAGGGACTGCCAGGCTTGCTGGAGGAGTTACTGTTGCCCATAGTGCTGGTGAGGGTAGTGCCTGGGAAACAAATGTAATGGAGTCAGTGTATCATGTATAACAAGTAAAATAAGAGAGCAAGTTAATACATTTTACAAATAAAATTGAAAATGTGGAGACGTTCATTATCACAGAAATCTTAAGCAAAACTCTTAAAACTTTTCACTGGAAAATAACAATTAAATTGTGTATTCATTCGCATGGCAATTTCATTAGCACCTAGTTCAAGCTCTTATTTAAAGCAAAATCTTACGAGCCTCACAGGTACCTATAAATGTCTCACCTCTAGCTAGCAAATGTCTCTGTGCTTGTAGTGCTGTTGGAGACAGAGAAGGAGACACACTGGGTGTCTTCGTTGTGCCATTAGTGGTGCGTGAGGAATTGCCATTGCTAGACTTGGAGTTAGGCTGAGGCTGTAAGCAGATAAAATATTATTACACAAGTTAATGAAAGAATAATAAAACACTGGAAATTGTTAGCTATCACCTTTAAATAAGAGAATAAATCTATTAAACCAAAAATATTGACACAGTATATATAAAAAAATTGATATTTCAAGAGTAGCTGGTACATGTTAGGTATGACGTACCTTTGAGTCAGATTTGTTTGAGGTAGGGGTGGGTGGTAGTTTAATTGCAGTGGTGTTGGCAGGTAGTTTGGTAAGAGCAGACTTGGTGTCTGTGCCGCCCACAGAGTTACTCTCAACCATTTGCTGCCAAAGCAAAGAAAACGGGTTAGATAACTCAGAGAGTTCGATTGGAGGATATTTAACCATATTTAGGTAAAAACTCAAACTACTTTCTTAAATTGTTATGGAAATATATAGCAACTAGAAGCCAATGAGTGATTTGAGAATATTGTAAGATTCAATCCATTGCTCTTTAAGAACATCAGATTGAACAAGAGAGACTCTTACTTGAGACTGCTTCAATTTCTTGAGCAGGACAAGCTTCATCTCTTCAGTCCTGAGTTGTACCTGTAGCCTATTGACGAGCTCTTTTCTCTTTGCAATCTGCTCAGGACTGAGGTCTTTCAGAGCATCTCCCGTCTCCAGTAGAGCATCGTCACCAAGGCAGATCTTGCCATTCTTGCTGAGACTGTCACACCCCTCCACCATTTTATTCTCCTTTGTACTCTCCTCTCCCGCAGCCAGTGAGTTATTGTCGTCATACTCCTTCTGGTCCCCATTGGTGTTGCCGTTGGTGAGGCCATTGGAGTGGTGAACAGGGGAGCCACTGCTCAGTTTCTGGCGGGAGGGCATTGGTTCATCCACTGATCCGTTACTTGGAAAATCTTCTTCTGAAAACAAATTAGAATGAGTTAAAAGAAAGAAATAGCTTAGAGATGAAGGCACCTAAAAAGAATATGTCAAAGATTTTCTTTACCTTCTCTGGGTCTCTTTTGAGATCCTGTTAATTTGAAAGAGGCTGAAGATTCATAATTTCCTCCATCAGATGAGTTCTCTTCCCCAGCTCTTCTATCGTTATTATTACTATTCCTACTATTTGGCCGACTATTACTTTTATTATTGCAATTATTACTATCTTTATAACTAGGTGGACTATTACTAGAACTATTTTGACAGCTGTTTATATTACTAGAGCTATTAATAGTTGGTGTTGTGGCCTCTCCTTCTTGATGTGCTATTGTCAGAGGGGGAGATTTGCTGTCTATTCTATTAGTGGCTTCTTCACCAACTGAGGGAGGGGGCCCAGGCACTGAGCAGGCCATGGAGTTCAGTGCCTGTAGGGGAGACTGCATAGCACTTGATATGGAGACTGCTTCTGCAGCAGGGGAACAGCCGTCATGAGCAGCGCTGCAAATAATGGCACAAATTACTGGCTATTCATTATAACAAACTAGGAGGTAAAAGTATAGATTGAGTTAGTAAATCAACAGTTTATGTCATTCAGTGAGTTTAGACTACATTTCATTACCTAACTGTCTTCAATCAATAGTTTTCTGTCAGCAAAATACTATCAAATAATCTCTTAACTATTTTATTAAGTAACTTGATGATTTTCTCAAAATAACATTGAAATTTGTATAACAAACAAACTTCCAATAATGTGCAAAATATTACCTCTAAAGATCACCATAACACAAATTTATTAAATTTTGATTATTTGAAAGAAAGATATTTCAAAAGCTAGATATTGAGAAAACATAAATAACACTGTTGCTT
This sequence comes from Caprella mutica, assembly GCA_947561585.1. Lineage (NCBI taxonomy): Eukaryota > Metazoa > Arthropoda > Malacostraca > Amphipoda > Caprellidae > Caprella > Caprella mutica. The sequence continues at coordinate 131,205 of CANNZV010000666.1, forward strand.
AGTACCCTAAATAATGCATAATCATTAAAATTATGATCTTTAACATAATTAATTGTAGTAGGGGTTTAGGCAGCTATATTGTTGCCAATATATCACTGACCTCAAAAGGAAATTGAATACAAGGGACTGAAAGAAGCGGCCAGAAAGAAAATTGGCTTCATGAGCAGACACTTACCACCGTCAGTGACAATGCTCAGGGATGCAGAAAATCTACTATGTGAATCCAGTCACTTACCAAGGAATGTGACAAGAAGGGGCAGAAGCAATAACACAAATGAAGAGGTGATAGTAAATGAAGCCTATAAGATTAACCTAACACAAAATCCAAGACCTCAAAGTTTAGGAGCATAAGACTATCGCTATCCTCTAAAACTAAGGATAGCGCTACTAAGTAGCTTTAAAGAAGATTAACATAATAAAAAAAAAAATACATAATCCACAGACAGCTTCAGGATATAGAACAACTGGGGGATATCTTTGGGATAAAACTATCAAATTAAATATTGATATCAAATATCAAGGGATTCTGAGGAAAAAAATTTGATAGCTTTTACAAGCATATCAGAAAAATTCCCCTCCTATAGAAAAGTCACAGAATTACTCATATTTTCAGTAGATTGTAATTCAAAGTACAATAGATAACTCAAACTGAAAATTGGTAAAACAATTAAAAATGTTCAAAATTCTGCTTGAATATGAATCAGTTAAGTTGGTTTTAGTGCAGATAATCCATAAAGACCAGATAATAAGATTAATAGTAGCTAGTTATTCCTATTTCAGCTCACCTCACAGTCAGGTCCATTTTTTTACTATTTTGGAGACACTACTACAAGTTAAAGTAATTACTATGAAGGAGCCATGGAGAAAGCTACCAACAACTTCTATATTAATTAACTTAGAAAATTTGTAGATAGGTACTATGCAAGTCCACTTTACATGATTTGAATAGAATACTCTCAATACAATTCTGAAAAGGAAAGGAGCACCTGTTAGTTAAATAAAATGGCAGGGGAAAATATAAAGCACTATTGTAATTTTTTTAGAATAACTAGCTACCAGACAGTAACATTTCAGAGAGACAACAGACTGTACTGCATTTATAATTTAAACTTTAACTTGTGCTTTACATGTTCAATCAGAAGGTAGCAATTTTGTTTCCAGATATCTTATAAGAAGACGTAAGAGCATTCAAAATTGCCCTTAATTTTTGGAGGGCCGATTAGTGCCAGCAATCTTACTGCTGGCAGATCTACCCTAATGTAAGTTTAAGAGAATAGCTATTTAGTCTTTAATGAAATGTTTCTTGACTCATTAAATTACAGGTTGTTGCAATGCTGCACATGTTCCAATAATTCTTATTAAAAGCAAATTATTTGTCTCAGAACCTTAAATTCAGAATATCATACATACATTCCATGTTAAAATATGACAGGAAAGTTGCAGTAGCTAGAGTGATAAAATGAATTGTCTCAAAGCTTTCTCAAAGCAGGTAACACATATGAATTTTAAACAGAATTTTCACTTTCAAATGAAGTTTTCTCACTGAAGAACATCATTATGCTACATGTCTGATGTAAACTAATTTTTTAGATCACATTTTCCTTAATGCGGAAAAGTTGCGAAATGATGAGAAAATACTCTGTGCAAAATCTTAGCTTAATCAATTAACATCTTTAGGTTCCGCAAGACACATGAAGTTTGATGGTATTTATTTTTTGTTCTAATGTTTGCAAATTTAGTACACTTAGGGAAAAGTAACCAACTTTCTTTAGGTTTCATTGTATTTATGAGTATCTTAGGCCGTTACTATTCGAGATTTGGTTAAATTGATAAATATTTAGAGGTTCCACAAACGTGATAAAAAAAATGCAGTCAAATTTAGCTAATTTAAAAAAAATATATCACTAGCTACTATAAATATCAACAAGAAGAAGTGGAGCATATTTATGAAAATAAATAGGTAGCGTCGACCAGGATCGGTTCCCGCAGTGAATGATCCGGTGTCGGTTCCCGCACTCTATATAACTTCCGAAAGAAACATTATTTTTCAAATCTGTAAACACAGTCTAAAAGAGCTGTTTCTTAGCAATCTTTTGATATATTTACATTTGATATACTCTCGATAAGTAAAATTCTATTCGCGATCAAATAAAACATACATTTTAGGTACCTGAAAAATTTTCAACTGATGTTTTCAACTATCGCGCAAACTTTGACATTACAAGTAAACGAAAGATGATACCTATCTAAAAATTGGTATGCATATAGGGTATGTACTTGGTTAACATGCTTTAAAAGGAATTTTGTCAACTCAAGCCATTTCTAAAACTATAAAGGAAAACGTAAGTGCGAGAATCGACCCGATCGATAAATATGGGCTAGGGTCGCTTCCCGCACTTTTTCAGGGTTGGTTCCCGCACATCAAAATATCCATATTAGGTATATATTATATGTTTAGAGCGTGAGTAATATATTATATTTCTTCCAGGTTATCATAACTATTAAATACATTACATAACTTGTTTGATCATGCCGAAAAAAAAAAAAATTCAACAAAAAAAAAAAAAGAAATAAATTAGATGAAAGCAAAGTAAGAGATGCGATTGGTAAAGTGGGTGGTGGACTCTATCAAGGAAAGCTGCAAAATAAATTGGAATTCACGAATGGGCTTTCCGTGACCGAATGAAGAGAACTAGGAGCAATAACAGTGATAGCAGTGGCCGGAGATAAGTTACACCCACGTATCATTTTTAAAGGTGAGACCTAACGTAATAGTTACAAATTATGTAGTTCAGTGTTAAAATCACTATAAAATTGCTAATAGCGTATCATGCAGAATTGCTCTATACAATCAAACTTTATTTACAGGTGTCAACCTTATGGCTATTGGCACGCTCCCAATCCTTATCCTAGGACACAACATGCACGATCGGAAAAGCAGTGAAAGAGAACCACCACTAACCTCCCGAGGAGAAAAGGAAACTCACACCTCAAGCAAGTCCCCAAAAGTAGCCAGGCGATATAGAAGAACCAAACCTATCTGGTAGAGCCCACATCAATTATCACAAAGAGAACACTTTCACTGAATTGAATACCTCATTCTATAAGAAAGAAATATCTATCAATAGGAGTTTCGAGCAGATTTTGAAAGACCACTTCACACAATGAGTGCAACATCGAAAAGTTCGACGTAGGATAAATCTTGAAGCTCAAGTTCTGACAATAGATGAATTAAGAATTTTGTGATGAAATAGAGAAAGAAAAGAAAATGAATTGTTAAAATAGGAAAACGGAAAAAGTAGATGAACAGTTGCAGCCAATTTGCTCCAGCACTAGTAGTAGTGCTGAAGAATCAGACGTGGATTTTAGGAAATTCTGTATCTTAAATAAAGCATTTTCATAACTTGTTTCATTTAACCTGGCAACGTTATCAAAAGCAGTCATTATCGTAGTGTAGTGAGGACTAGCTACTATTCATGGCTGATTCCCACAACGTGGTAGATAATGAATGAGAGTCGGTTCCCGCACTGCGGGGCAGTTCAAAAAGGGTTGGTCAGAATTCTCCCCCGCATATATTTCATCCCATAAAAGAGAAAGTACTAGAGATAGAAACTTAAGAATTACTACGATTATGCATCATACAGAGGTGAATACTCATGCCAATTTTTGTTAAGATACCTAACTTATTTTCCGAGTTAAAGCAAAGTGTGCGCAAATTGCGGGAAGCGATCCTGGTCGACGCTATATAGATATCAAATACATATAAAATAATCTCATTTACCCAATAATAATCAACCAGAAATATCATTTAATTCATATTATATAGTAAATAATATTTTGCTAGAAAGAAAAAACAATTTTGAAGAATAATAATAAACAAAATTATTGCTTTGAGAGAAAAACAAAGTCATACCCTCTATTATTTTTGTTATAATGCTCTTCAAAAAATTCTTTTTAGTATATTTTTATATACTATATATAATATGAATCAAATGATATTTCTGGATATTTATCATTGATTTAAAATAAAACTATTTTATATGTATTTGATATCTAGCTATATAACTATTTATTTTCATAAATATGCTTCACTTCTTCGTGTTGATATTTATAGTAGCAGGAGATATTTTTTTCAAAAATTAGCTAAATATGACTGATATTTCTTTATCACGTTTGTGGAACCTCTAAATATTTATCAATTTAACCAAATCTCGAATAGTAACGGCCTAAGATACTCATAAATACAATGAAACCTTAAGAAAGTTGGTTACTTTTCCTAAGTGCACTAAATTTGCAAAATTCAAATAAAAAATATATATATTCATACCATCAAAGTTCAAGTGTCATACAGCAGCATAACCTCAAGATGTTAGTTGATTGTGCTAAGTATTTTCTCATCATTTCACAGCTTTTCCACACTAAGGACAATGTGATTTCAAATTTTTGTTTTTTGGCCTCATTATGATATGCATCCTTTGAGAATATTTACAAGTTACTTCATTTGTTATTTACATGTTTTACAATTTATTTCACTTCTCCAAAGTGGCAAGAGATATTTTACTAAGAAATTTTCCAGCTTACAGCTTAGTTCACACATGGGTCTGCCTAATTGGTTTGAAACAATTCTATAAATAATGAAAAAATTGGCTTAGAAAAACACTGCTTGTCACAGCATAAAACATTAGAAGCTGCTACTGAGTTCATCACAGAGATAAGAAAACAGAAAAACATTCAATGAAAGAGTTCAGTCATTCAGTTGGTATGGCACATAACAAAATACATATAATTTAAGTTTAAATTATTATAAAATACAAAATCAGTGTTCTTCTATCAATTGATAACAGATGATTAGTTAAAGCTATCAGATACCAATATATATCTGTGCATCCCTACAAACTATACAAAATAATAAATAAAATATAATTAAAATCTACTCAGCAATCATAACCATACTGCATGCTTATTGAAAAATATTTAGTATGGCATATCAATTTTCAACCGTGACAAGCATTGACCCTTACAAATCGGTCAGCCAACCTTTCTTATTTTTACAACAAAAAAACTTGGCAACAAAAGAATTGATTAACTATTCATCACCAGGCAGATACGAATATCTGAATTTAGATTTAGCACATTACTTCTGGGCTTAAATGTCACACTGAAACATGAATTACAGTACCTATTATAATATGCCTCTAAAAATGAAATCATTACTAAAACCTAGTTGTCTAATAATTCAAGTATTTTAAAACCTCTAATAGATCCAATAAACAATAATTGAGGACACTCCAGTCTGTCAGGTTAATCTAGAATTGGCCTTCTCATTGGCTTCATCATCCATGGTCTTCATCCGCTTCATACATCTCTTCTTTCTATCACTCTTCTCTTCCTCCACATCTTCATCAAAATTTCACTCTTCTTCCTTCCTCTCCAAACAAGAACTCTTCCACCACAGTCTGTCTCTCCTCCACCCTCGGTCTCTGCAACTCCAATGCCTCCCTCTTCCAGCAGACAAAGATGAAGCATTAAGCTTCAGTCTACAAAATGGCAATTGCCAGGGCTGTGGAAAACTGCAGATGTCAGAAACACTCTTCAGATGGTGATGCTTACATCTTTAAGTCAATTAATATAGACATCACAAAAGCGTATGTACAACCTCCTTAATCATGAAATTCTTGTTGAGACCACAAATGATCCAAGGAAATCATTTAGGTTAAAATAGTGAATTTGTTTTTTGAGCCAGAGGGGAGATGCAGAGTAGATTGTATGGATAGGGTCAACCCTTTCCTTCTGGGACCTCCACCAATCTTTATGAAATGTCTCACTTGTAAGTTCTTGAAGAATTTTCTCTCGTGTAAATCTTGTTTTGTAACTATCTAGGTGTAACTAGTACCTACTCCCATCCCCTTAAATACTTTGTATCTGCACGGTTCAAGAATATTATAACCACTTTAAGTATACTCCTAGTTAACATCAGCACTGATGCTAAAGAGGAATCTGGTAAATTGCATGGTTCCTAGTTAGCATCAGCACTTGGAAAGCTGATGTTAACTAGGAACTGCAAATGTATAGATCATGAGGAAAAAGCAGAGATATGATATACAGTAGAGATAGGTAGCTTTGCAACAATTTCAGCACAGTGAAATTGTGAGAACGAACAAGTTCAACCAGGGTTGCGGAGTCGGTACATAAAACGTTTGACTCAGACTCCTTTATTTTGAATTTATCGACTCCGACTCAATTATAAAGAATTTCACCGACTTTTAAACTCCGACAAGCAGTTTTACAGTATTTTTATAAGTAATATTGAGTCATTTGAGTACTTAGACTTTAAATATTGATTTAATTTATATCTATGAGCAGTTATTAGTTCTTATGAGATATTTAAGATGATGAACAACAAATGAAATGGATCTAAATTTTTGTGACTTATATCTATAGCTTGGAGTCTGCTAATTTTAGACTCCTGACTCCGACTCCACTAAAAAAAACTTTGACTCCGACTCCACAGTCCTAAGAACAACTGTGTAAAACCTTATATTGTTTCAGTTATATCATTACTACATGGAACTGAAACACAATTGTCAGTCATGTGACCCAAAATAAGGAATAAACAGTCCTGCAACACGCAATATAATTTTGGCCACTGGTTCACCACTTGGGATAAAGCGTAAACTAAAAAAAACAAATAACCATATTATTTAATATTTCAGTAGTCATTTTCATTAGTTATATTTCAATATGTTGAGGAAAGGTTTATAACTAAAATTTGGAATGATATGGGAGTGTGCTGAAGTCTGGATACACAATTGATCCATATAATTAGTGATCATTTATATTAAATCTGATATATAATTTACCAGGTTCATATTTAGCATCAGTGCTGCTGTTAACTGGAAGTTTACCAAATTTTTGAGTTGAAGTAGAAACCTTAACGATTATGTGTCTCATCTACTATGGCATATATTGTTTTAACTCCAAATGTGACATCACTTAAAGTAAAAATTTATCAGAGTTATATATTTAAAAAAGGTATACTTTTAGGAACTTCTTTACTATGATACTCTTCTATAATATCCAATTTATTCATATTATACCTATCACTTCTATATAAGAACTTACTGTAACTTTCAATATTAAAACCCAATTGGAAGCTATGATGCACTCTTTAGGAAGGTACTCTCACTCTCATAGAACTATTATGAAAAAAAAAATTATGACTGGTAAAGTGTTCTCCAAGAAATCTCCAAGGTATTTTGCCTTCTGTTCTCACGGTCTCACCAGAGAGATGTACCTAAATAGGTACTAGAGGTTCCTGGTTAACACAGAAAATGTTAAAAATGTGACCTGTTAACATCATAATGATGTTAGCATCATCATGGAGCATTTATCTCTCCTGGCTCCCAATGGACCATAAACAGGTTGGTATAATAATAATAAATACTTGAGAGAAAACTTTACCAGTTCATGCAGTGACTGGAAGATGTTTAACATTATCTGTGTGAACAATTTCTAATTTAAATCCTCTTCCACTAGAGCCAAGTAAAATAGTATGGATCATAAACTATCCATTTGTCTTTCCACTTCTCTCCAAAAATAACCCAATTTCTCTCCAAAATCTTCAAATTATCTCTAAAATAACATTGTAGCATAGGAGAAAAATAGATAATTCTCACCATTTGCATTTGAAGGGCTCAAAATAACTGTCACAAGCTCGCCATTAAAATGGCGAGTTTGGACACACTTTATTACCTGGCACTTAGGCACTAGACCATGTTTCATAGTATGGACAGAGTCGCCAGCATATTGGTGACTTTTGAGGGGTGAAATAAGTTGAAAAACATGTAAATAACAAGTAAATCACTCATAAAATAGTCTCAACTTTCAAGAGATGCACATACATCAGACATGAAGCATGAGGAATATTTAAGTGTAAAATCTTCACTGGGAAATCAAATTTCTTCTTTAAAGTATCTTAAATGTGGCGACCTGGATCCATTTTCTCACTAAACTGGCGACTTTCCTGCCACACTTTGAAACATATGGGCACTAGAGATCATCTGGCCATGTTTCAAAGTATGAACGAAGTCGCCAATGTATTGACAACTTTTCAGAGGTGAAATTAGTTGAAAAAACTGTAATAAACCGTTAAATCACTAATAAAAGAGCCACAAGGGATGCTCATCACACATGGGGCATGCATCAGGCTTGAAACATAATGATGTTTTAAACTGTAAATTCTTCACTAAGAAGCCAAATGTCTCCTTTAAAATGAGTTAAATGTAGCAACCTAACTAGCTTCATTTTCTCATCAAACTGGCAACTTTCCTGCCACACTAAGAAACATGGTAGAGCTGAAAGGCCTGAATTACAGTGAACATACCAACTAGGTTAGTTAAGAACCTTTAAAAAAAAGTAAATGAGAATTAAGTATACTTAAGTTTAAAACCAACAAAGTCTACTTAATTTAATTTTAGCAATGCTGAGGTTAGGAAGGTTATTATATTCACCTAGGTAGACCGTAGGGCTAACTAGTAAAATGTTAGGTAAAACTAAAAAGTTACCTATCTACACAATAACATTTACCAATGTGTCATTCATATAAGAATAATAACAAAATAACTACAACTAACACCGCAAACTATGGAACTGAGTAATGCTTCACTTTCATGTTTGTATGTATACACACCACCAACAATGACGAGACGCCATTTTTGTTCAATCGGAAAGCTATTAACAGAAATCACTGCAGCGAAAACATTTTGATTAATACACCAAAAACACGTCGAGCATAATCGACAATGATATTAAACAAATAATAATCTTCGATTTACATCGAAGGTGCGAGTTACAAAGCACATCTAACTAATAATTTGAGTTTAGACGCTCATCAACACTGGCGGCGCGACGATTGTGCAGAAATAATTCTAGAGGGAAGTAGATCAGCTAAGTTATAACATCCTTCCCAAATAGACTCCTTACACACGCCGTAAGTATATTCAATTTCTATTCACTTTTAATCACAACACTTTATAACGATGCACTAAATACCGTAACACGTACACACATCACTTATAACGACCATGAGTAACAAACGGAATGATTGCATTTTCATTTGGAGCGTTTTTTGAGTAAAAAAATAGGAGTTAGATATCGACCCGCACACAATCCCACGAAAGACAGAGGCCAACAAAGAGTGTAGGGGATGTAGCAGGCAATGTACACGGTAACAAGACGGGGGGAAGGGGGGGGTGTAAGAGAGTATCTAGACCTGGGGGTGAAGGTGAGGGGTGGGGTGGGGGATGTAGCATGGCAGAGTCGGGAGGATGGTTGACTGACCAACAACACTTGAAAGCGAGTAAATGGAATAGTGATGGGAGGGGCGAAGAGGGTAATGAGTATAAGAAAATTTATCAACGTAACCATTTATTTAGCTACATAATCATTCATCAAAAATAATGCACCATACATCAAACAATGGCATATTTATTATAATAATCTGAGTTCTATTTCATGACTATTTAATGTAAAAGTTGTAAGAGACAAAGGTATCATAACGCGTCACCAACATATGCGCTCACTTTGTACGGCTGGCACCGCTAAGTACCGAACACACGCTCTCATTTTCGCAACTTTTTCCCAATTGTTTTTAGAAAGTTACTAGTTTATTTGGTAATATAAGATAATTTTCGTGTAATTATTCAGTTTAATATTTAAAAAATATACAATAACCATTTCATACACAACTACATATTTTCTAAAAAACAATAAATGAATTGATTAATTGGCAACTTACTACCACTATCGTGAGTGAATATTTTTGATAATGTTGGTACAGAGCAAACGTGGAATGAAATTGCAAACGTACACAATATCTAGAACTGATAAAATTTATTTATAAGCCAAATTAATGATAAATATGAATACCAAATAAGGATATATGGTATTATCTTCATAGCAAGTAATTTTCGAGATGTACTTCCGGCAGACCGAGTAAAAACTCGCTTGACGGGTTACTCGACAGAGTTTTCTCTCTTTTCCTCACAATTGAAATATTTGTATTCATTTTCAGTATGATATTGATATTAAGCACAATTTCAGCTCTCATATGACACCCTACTCGATATAGTTTGAAATGTTTCGGTGCACAGTAGGGGGGTCATTGCTCAAGGAGTGAATTTGTGCCAACAAACCATATCGATTCATTTCACAACAAACACAAGTAACTAACTCTTCCTCACTTCTTTTAAAGATGATAGAGCATTCATCGATAAGATCACAGAACTTACTTTAAAAACAACACAGATAATCCATCGAAGATCACGAAACATTCATAATAACACAGATATAAAGGAAATTATTCAAAGCTAGAAACAACTTAAGTATGTGCAGCAAAAATTAGGAGATAATCCTGAGTGCAGCCAACATGGCGGCGTCTTGTCTCCGGTTAATAGCTACGGGGCCAAACAGCTGGACGAGTGTGCCGCTCTTTTAAAATTCACACCTTCACTCCCTAAAAAAAACATTAATTAATCACACATTTATTTCACGCTATTATTATTTAATAAATTAGAGTGAATTGTATTGCACAAGATAGAATATATCAATATTAAATATAAGATTTGGTATGCAGACAGAAAAAGTAATGAGTAGGTATGATTGACACACACACAAACACACAAGCATAGCCAAACGCTAGACGATCGTATTCGCCTAGCGGGGGAGGTGAGGTGTGCGCGCCTCTTCCTTTTCACGCTACTTCATTTCAACAAAAATAATAAAAGAAGCTGATTACATGAATATTTAACTCATGAATATATGCATATCAATTACCCACTTTTCATATACTCGATGATTTGTGACTCCCAAGATACTTAAGCCAGATAATTGGGAGGTAAATATTTGTGCATTAAATATTGCTGCAATGTCGCGGAGACAATTGTTTTGAGGTACAAATGGACACCCCGCTAGCATAGCTGCGCCGACCAGGCGGATCAATACATCTTATTTTAATGCGACCACACACCATCACTCTCTTGCATTGCACTCTCCAATCTGCTCTTAGGGATTCCAAGAAATAACTAAATCGTGAATATTAAACAAAATAGTAATTGAGAGATAGGCATATAAGACAAAATCACAGGCGCATCTAACTTCACTATCTTTATATGAAACACACGATAGGCTTTTGAATTATAGCAGTAAAAATGTTACTGAAAATTAAATCCCTAATTTTTATTTGAAAATCATTTTAATTTTAATCAAAGAATAACTAGGTAGCTATATAGGAATGTATGTTTTGACCGAGTCAAATAACAATCCGATAATTACCTATACTTAATTTGCTCAGATTCTAGAATGTGACGGATAAAAACATTATTGCTCCAACGATCAATTTTAGTAAATTAAAGAGAAGTTTTGTTACATTTCATGATTTGGTCTATAAAAGTTCTCTCTTTTTTGCCACTCTTCTGATGACAGTCACAGAATATTCTCAGATATGAGATTTGATAAACATATCTATACGACTATACCTAGCTACCTATTAAATTCCAATACCTACTTGATTATATCATAAATAAAATTGTTTTAAATATGATAACAATCGACATATCAATCAATATCATAAATAATTATTGTAGTTAATTAAGACTACAGTTAATGTGACTATAAAAGTAATATATTTCGTCATTCTTATTCCGTCGCTAGGTACTTCTAAACATGATGGAAGTTATCATTTTAAAGTAAATCTGTTACTTGGAAACGTAAGTGAAGTATGGTAAACTTTAAGAATTTTAGGTCAAAAAATGTAAATTATATATTTCATATTTTGTAGACAATGTAAAGCTGTTAAGTTTATAGTATCAGATATCGAGGTAGCAATGAGATAGGTATAGGCTATGTCGCTAAGAGATAAGCAGTAAGCACAGCAAAGAGACAGTTATTAATAACGATATAGGCACCTAGGTATGTAAAGCATGACAAAGAGATGGGTATAGCAAAGAGATAGTAACAAAGATATTTTAATAATAAAAATTACTGAGTTCCCAATAATTTCAATTCAGGTAAAAAATCTATTCTCATATTAGCTAATAAGTAATAGGAAAAAGTGTGTAGATCAAAATTTCATCTTTCTCTAGATAAAACATTTTTCTAAAGGCTCGTCCAGACTTTCCGTCAAATTTTCTCTTGAAAATTGAAATACTGTGTCTGTGTACGCGAAATGGCGAACAAATTTGTTCACGGACTCTAGAATCGAGACTGCCTGTGTTTTTCAACATGTTGGATATTTTTGTTCACGAACACGAGAATCGAAATGTTTGTTACTGTTATTTTAATCAAGATTTATGATATATGGAGTAAATTTGGTCATGATTAACATTTTCGATATGAATGGTTGAATCCGTTGTTTATACTACAAAGTTTAGTTCTTTGATGGAGAGGCTTGCAAATTAAATAAATATAGTAAAATATTTAAATATAAAAGTCAATTTGATTAAAGATCATGTACCAATTTAAGTAGCTATCTATGGTGACCGGAAAGAAGCCCACAGGAAAAAGGCTCACAAGGAAAAATGCCCATAGGGAAAAAAGCCTACAAGGAAAAGAGCTCACAGATATAAAATCCCACAGGAAAAAAGCTCACAACTACATAATTTAAAATTAACAGAAAAACATAGGTGTTTTGAATAAGGGCATAAGTTTACAAAGGGATGACTATTAAATTAGTTTTCTATGTCTTGCACCTTTTGTCTCATTTTGAAAGTCTTCATAGCTAAGATTAATTGTATACTTGTTGAAATTAAATTTTATAGTATACAAATTAGAAAACAATCCGTGTTATTCATTTTACCATTTCAATTATATTTTTACCCCCAGGAGCTCTATCCTGAAGCTATTTGAGGTGAATGAAAAAGAATCGCATCCTTTGGATTCCGAACTGTTGTTATTTGGATTATGTATCATCTTCTATCAGATTTACCATATTTATAATTTGTTAACGCTACTTGCGGTTTTGAAGGATAGCGCTAGGTTTATGCTCTTCAACTACGAGTTCTTAGATTTTTGTGTTAGGTAGGCTCGTAAGCTTCATTTACTACCACCTCTTCCTTTTCGTCAGATTCTTTGTTATATGTCTGCATTCGAGGAGTAGTTTTTTTCCATCCATGAGCTTGTTGCCGACGGTGGTAAGTGACTTTGTTCATGGAGCTACTTTCATTTCTGACTGCATCTTCCAGCACTTTTTTTAAAATTAATGTTTGACGTCGGCGAAATAGTCGAAAGGGCTGAAAGCTGACGTTAAACACTATACTAAAAAAAATTAAAACAACTGTATTTTAGAATATTTGCCGTTAACTTATGTCCTTATTCATAACACCTTTTTTTCTGTGTTATACATATCAGGTAGTTGTGGGCTTTTTTCCTTGTGAGCATTTTTTCCTGTGGGCTTCTTTCCGGGAGGGGGGGGGGTACGGTCAAGAGCCCCCCTAGGTCATAAGCCCCCCCCCCACACCTAGTTAAACAAATAAAGAACTACTTAGATAGAAATAACTGAGAGTTGCTAATGTAGTTTGTTGTATCCGCTAGTTTGTTGTACTGCACACTTCATGATTGTTTAATGACCTGGTAGGGTCATTAAACTCTTGACCGAGGGGGGGGGGGGGTGGGGGGCTTATGACCTACACCCCTTTTCCAGGAACCCTACCTATAGATGGGTATGAAATATGGAGTAGTTTTTATTTAACTAGGCTATTCACGTACCAAGTTAGCCTATATTTTTTCAGTTAAGAATTAAAGGGAACGTCACAATATACTTAGACACCTATAGTACTCGGAAAGTGGATGTTCAAATACTTGGAAAGGGTGCGATAAAATAGGTCATGATAAAATATTAAAATTGGATAGATTGATCAGAGTAGGTACAATGAGTGTCTGATTAATGAGACGTTTCCCTAGAAATGTACTATCTATTACGTATATTATATATAGGTTCAGTAGCTTGGTGAGCTTTTCTCAAAACCACGATTGAATATTGCTACATTATCAGGTATTATTTCTCCACAACATCGGATATTTCTTGTTTGTATAAATTGAACACGTTTGGACGCTAACACAGGCAGAAATCAGATTGTTTGTGTTCTTGCGGACAAAAGTGCTTCTGATTTGTCGGAACGTCTAGACTGTCCTTAAATGAAAAATAAAAACCTTTTCTTTCTATACTTCGTTGTCGACATGTAAGGCTTTGCAAGAATGGATTCATTTTTAATGAACTGAATGTAGAATTTAATAAAGTGGTGATTATTGATAAAATTCGCTGTGACATTAGGTAGAGATAGTAGGCAAATCGTCCTTTTTATTTTAGAATAAAGTAAGATATGCCGAATATAATAAAAATAAGAAATCTAAAGACAATGGGAGAATTACCAAATATCAACACCTTGTTCCGTAGTTAATGGTAATGCATTACCAATAATCAATTACTTTAATACCATCAGTAAAGTATAGAGTACATTATAAAGTATAGTTTAAATAGCCAAACACCTTCTACTAATTACTGACATCATTTATTTCGAATGAAAAGATTCTAGAAGGATGGTATCGCTCATCCCCTTTAAGTGCTCCAGATATGCGCAAGAATCGTCAAATGTATTCCAAACAGTCTCCTATTTGAACTATTGGCCACATTTCGTCTATTTGTGGATTATCAGGGGAGACAACTTTCCATCAGTAGGACTAACCAGTCAGCATATTATGAGAAAACTATCACTGTACATTCACTATTTAGTGAAAGAGTGACACATGAAGAAATAGTCTTTGTGAAGTTGCTTCAGGCTTTAAAATTCATCAGCGTTCGTCCGAAAATAGCCGCACAAATGTCTGGCTGGAAAAACTAAAATATCGGACTATAGACTCAGGAGATTTGAAAAATAGGACAAATAAACTCATGTTATAGGTTATTTGTTGAATTAGAGTATTTTATAGTGATGATACATTAATTATTGTTGATAGTTTTGAAAGATTTGACAGTTTACAGTAGAGAGAAAAATTAGATCAATACTGAGAAAATAATATCCTTAAAGTAACATTTGTTCTTCAATTAAAATAAAACTTATAAATTTGATCACTTCCTTTTCATATTGGAAATTTCTTATGGAGTATTTTCATTTCTTAATATATTACATTATATCCAGTGGCACGATTGGTATGTCTAATGTTATAACTTTATTCGATGGTCTACTTTTAATTTTTTATTTTCATTTTAACTTCTGCTAGTTACCAATATTAACTGACTTTATAGCCCAAGTAAATATAGCGTCATTATAAGGAGGTAAATATCTACATTTTTAAATTATATAAATTAATTACCTTTCCCGATTATAAACATCTTAATAAAGTAAGAAGATTACATTTTGAGTTTCTTCAAACTGCTTATGAATTAAGTCTGTTAAATTTCCTAGTGACTCACCGTTCTATCTCTTAACAAATAATTGGGTATCAAATTTCTTCTTTCTACAATATGTACTCTGCTCATAATATTTTTCAACAAAAAATGAATGGTAATAATAAAATCTTAAAAAGTTAATAGTTACCAATTATTGGAATTATTATTCTACAGGTTTGGTTTCCTTAAGAATCAACACCGGGTAAACAATTCAACTACAAGAGGCCTCTAGAAGCAAGTTATGGTAAGGTAGTTTGAACAGGAAGAATGTTACCTACCTACCTTACTCAATGTCAGGGCACATTTTCACGACGAATGTAGTAAGAACTCCAATACATACTACTACACAAATGACAACACTATTTGCCAATGAAGTCTTTTGTTTCCCAATAACTATCATTGTCTGCTTAATATGGCTTGGATATGAAATGTATTTTATTTGGAATTAGTGGTTGATGCACGGTCCTTGTTTCGATTCCTTTAGGTTCTTTTTTCTCATTTGGTACCTTGGAAATAAGTTATAAATGGTTGCCTACTTACAAATTAATTTAAACTATGAATCCTTCTAGAATTTATGAAAAATAATATTTTCCATGAACGTTACCAGTCTTCGCTTGTGTTATCATTACTTCTTGATGAGAGAGTGTATGTTAAATTTCAATATATAACTTCTAATGATCAAAATAGTGTTCTTCATACCTCTGGAAATGTGATCCTGATTCCTATATCAATAACAGACATCTAATAATAATAGACTAATAATAGGAACCTTATTGAAGGTACTGCATTTTTTTTGTATTTGGAAAAATGAAACGTACTTTCTTCTTCAAAATCAGAACAGTACAACAGATATAAATAAGAATCATCAAATGTGTTGCAAAGAGTATCTCCTATTTGAACTATTGGCAACAAATTATTCGTCTATTTGCTGATTATCAGGGGAGCTAACATGGAAATATATATGATAAGTTGTATGTGTCAAACTTTTATGTTCGTCATATATGTATATTATATATAACTAGATTATGTGCACTCGGTAGAGCGCATACCTTCGCCTCCGCTTTATCCGTTCTCTCCCAATATTCAAGAAGCTGCTAGTTGAATAATAACCAATCGTCCCACCAAGTTTGATGCAATATGGTACAATAGTTTTTGAGTAATCGAGTTATAAATAAACTTGACCTTTGACCGGATGGCTTCCAAAGTTCTACCAGATTGTTCCTGGATATTGACCAATTGTACCATCAAATTTCAGACAATTTGGTTGAATACTTTTTGAGTTATTGAGTTACAAATGGCCTTGACCTTGATCGTTGACATTTGACCCGATCGCTCTCAAAATCTAACAAAATAGTTCATGTATATTGACCGATCGTCCCACCAAGTTTCATGCAATATGGTTCAATACTTTTTGAATTATAAATGACCATGACCTTGACCTTTCACCGGGTCGCTCCCAAAATTCTAGCAGCAGGTCACTGGACATGGACCACTAGTTTAACTAAATTTCAGGCAATTTGGTTGAACACTTCTTCAGTTAAGCGATTAACAAGATGATAAATAAATAAAATAAAGTCCGATGAAAATATGACCTTCCCTCATTCTGCGAAGGTAATAACTGTATAAAGTGCTTGTGCCCAAACTGTACCACATATCATTTTCATACAAAATCACTCTGTTCAAAGAACAAATCCATAAAAAAAACATGAATTTCCACATCTATACTATAATGAAGAGCCGCGTCCGTCTGTCTGTCTGTCCGTGTGTCTAACTTTTATTAAGAAATACATATTAAAAGGAAAAACAAATCATTTGTGACAGTATCATGACTACGGGCTACAATAATATTGACATTAATTATTTAAAAAAATTATTATATTTTGGCTTTTGAGAGATTTTTTTTAATCAAAAAATCCATAATACATACTTGTATTTGAATATAATTTAGATTCAATAACAGGTACTGTACTAGTAAACGTAATGACTAAACCTCTGAAACTGACTCTCCTGGAGTTCGATTAACCCCAGATAAAGAACCACCCTGTATAGGGTATTCTCTTCTGCGACTCAATTACATCACCATTTTCCTTACGTTACCAGACGAATGCTGTGAAATTATGATTATCATGAAGTTTCTCGCCATACTATTAGGTTCCTTGGAGAATGAGTTTAAAGATTAAAAATACAATTTAATCTTCTAGAGTTCCCAAAAGCATTTTAACTAATTTGGTACCTAAGTGTAAATCCAGTTGTGCCTTACTAACTCACCAAAGGTTCTGAAACTCGCTGAAGGCTCTGAAACTCACTAAAGGCTATGAAACTCACTAAAGGTTCTGAAACTCGCTAAAGGTTCTGAAACTCACTAAAGGTTCTGAAACTCACTAAAAGTTCTGTAACTCACTAAAGGCTCTGTAACTCACTAAAGGCTCTGTAACTCACTAAAGGCTCTGTAACTCACTAAAGGCTCTGTAACTCACTAAAGGCTCTGAAACTCACTAAAGGCTCTGAAACTCACTAAAGGCTCTGTAACTCACTACAGGCTCTGTAACTCACTACAGGCTCTGTAACTCACTACAGGCTCTGTAACTCACTAAAGGCTATGAAACTCACTAAAGGCTATGAAACTCACTAAAGGCTATGAAACTCACTAAAGACTCTGAAACTCACTAAAGACTCTGAAACTCACTAAAGACTCTGTAACTCACTAAAGGCTCTATAACTCACTAAAGGCTCTGTAACTCACTAAAGGCTCTGTAACTCACTACAGGCTCTGTAACTCACTACAGGCTCTGTAACTCACTACAGGCTCTGTAACTCACTACAGGCTCTGTAACTCACTACAGGCTCTGTAACTCATTACAGGCTCTGTAACTCACTAAAGGCTCTGTAACTCACTAAAGGCTCTGTAACTCACTAAAGGCTCTGTAACTCACTACAGGCTCTGTGACTCACTACAGGCTCTGTAACTCACTAAAGGCTCTGTAACTCACATAAGGCTCTGTAACTCACATAAGGCTCTGTAACTCACATAAGGCTCTGTAACTCACATAAGGCTCTGTAACTCACATAAGGCTCTGTAACTCACATAAGGCTCTGTAACTCACATAAGGCTCTGTAACTCACATAAGGCTCTGTAACTCACATAAGGCTCTGTAACTCACATAAGGCTCTGTTACTCACATAAGGCTCTGTAACTCACTAAAGGCTCTGTAACTCACTAAAGGCTCTGTAACTCACATAAGGCTCTGTAACTCACATAAGGCTCTGTAACTCACATAAGGCTCTGTAACTCACATAAGGCTCTGTAACTCACATAAGGCTCTGTAACTCACTAAAGCCTCTGTAACTCACTAAAGCCTCTGTAACTCACTAAAGCCTCTGTAACTCACTAAAGCCTCTGTAACTCACTAAAGGCTCTGTAACTCACTAAAGGCTCTGTAACTCACTAAAGGCTCTGTAACTCACTAAAGCCTCTGTAACTCACTAAAGCCTCTGTAACTCACTAAAGGCTCTGTAACTCACTAAAGGCTCTGTAACTCACTAAAGGCTCTGTAACTCACTAAAGGCTCTGTAACTCACTAAAGGTTCTGTAACTCACTAAAGGCTCTGTAACTCACTAAAGGCTCTGTAACTCACTAAAGGCTCTGTAACTCACTAAAGGCTCTGTAACTCACTACAGGCTCTGTAACTCACTAAAGGCTCTGTAACTCACTACAGGCTCTGTAACTCACTACAGGCTCTGTAACTCACTAAAGGCTCTGTAACTCACTACAGGCTCTGTAACTCACTACAGGCTCTGTAACTCACTAAAGGCTCTGTAACTCACTAAAGGCTCTGTAACTCACTAAAGGCTCTGTAACTCACTACAGGCTCTGTAACTCACTAAAGGCTCTGTAACTTACTAAAGACTCTGTAACTCACTAAAGGCTCTGTAACTTACTAAAGGCTCTGTAACTCGCTAAAGGCTCTGTAACTCACTAAAGGCTCTGTAACTCACTAAAGGCTCTGTAACTCACTAAAGGCTCTGTAACTCACTAAAGGCTATCAAACAAAACTTTTTCTACATTTAAAGTTTCTCCTGTGACTCACAGAAATAAATACTACTGCATATTTTATTGAATCTATACAATATATTGATACAGTAACTTACTCTGCTATGAAACTGCTTGCAATTAAATTAGAAATCTACAATAAACAATAATATATTATGCCATTTATGATCCTATTAGTAATTAAAGATTATTCCCTCACTATACTAATCCCCTCTAAGCACATTTTTCAAACTTGGGATAAAATTCACCTCCAGCCTTTTCTGTACCAAGATAATTCCGCCATATACATTATTAATAGAACGACCCAAAAAACTAATAAACTTAAATCCTAGGGACTGAGATTGTTGAGACAAAATTTATTGATAAGATAACCTTTGGGCGTTTTGTCTTTATTTGTCTATTAAATTAATATCCTCTGAATGATAGTCATAGTTAATAAGACAATGTCATTATGTCACATTCTTTTTCTGGTCTGTCGTCTCACGTTCTCCAAGTCTTCAACGATATTTTTCAGTTGCTGTATGTTTGGTTGAGAATTTAGATCAAGGATTCGTCCGAAAAGAGAGATTCAACACTTTCAAAAATGTCTTCCAAAAGAATGACTTTTCCTATTGTAATGGCAGTTACTCCATTCTGTTGTAACAATAACTTGCCTTCTAATGGCTTAAAATAGAAATTCTTAAATAAATTTTCGATGTCGTTGACTAATCACAGTGCAAGTTGTATTTGTGATCATTTACGTAAAAATTAGGACAGTTGAAGGCATTGTGTCACATTAAAAAGTAGCGCTGTGTGGAAAAAATGTTTTTCTTTATTTATTTTGGTACCTTTGATCCTTGAATGTGAAGTATTATTTAAATTATCTGCAAATGTTACACAAGCAAAGAACATGCAGGAACCTAAAGAACATGATGAAAGTCCTACTCTTGCCTGATATCCTGGAGAAGGTGATATGACAGATCGTTGAAACAGCTTGCCCTTGTCTAGTAAACTGTGGCTATTGTTTAAAGCGGAAACCGGGCTATTCCCCGCCGTGCTTTTCCCTGCTGGACTATTCTCCGATGGACTTTTTCCTGCTGGACTTTTCCCAGCCGGTTCTTTCCCCCGCCTAATTTGTTTTTCTTCATTTAAATTCAGGAAGACAATTTACTATTAAGATTTTCAAATTAATTTTCGAAAAAAAAAAATAGTTTTGACAAAAAATCCGTTGCCATGAAATTGTATGCCAAAGTGTGCGGTCGCAAATGTCCAATTTTTTGAGTTTTTTTTGACATTGTTGCATGGAAATTGGTCACTTACCAACTCCTTGAACCGGACCCATTTTGTAGTTATTCTTTCGATAATTAGTTTCCATCGGAGATTTTTGTACGACATTATGGATCTTTCCCATATGACGACCCCCACCAAATTTAATTTAAATTAAATTTTTCTTATGTAATTTTGTCTATAGAATCCGAAAATCATAACCGTTTTTTGTAGAAACTAAATCTTTTTGAGATATGAGGATTTAAAGTTATTTATTCCCTATGTATTATTGAAGGATTGAGAACTTTGAAAAAAACTCGTGTTTTTACGCTTCTGGACAATGGTAGTCGTAATGTAGTTTGTTGTATCCGCTAGTTTGTTGTACTACAAACTTCACGATTGTTTAATGACCTGCCAAGGGATATGGGGAGCGGTACGCTCCCCATTACACATACATCAGCATTGAAGTAATAAATGGAAAATATCACGGAAACTGGAAATATTCGACTTATGTTTTTCGAGGGGCGTGCCGCCCCCGAGCTCTGCCTGCCAGGTCATTAATCAATCATGAAGTGTGCAGTACAACAATTTAGCGGATACAATAAACTACATTACCGTTTCATGTAAGAAATCTATAATATTTGAGTAATTTCAATGAAAACATGAGTTTTTTCAAATTTCTCAATCCTTCAGTAATACATAGGAAATAAATAACTTTTGAGCTCTCATATCTCAAAAAGTATTAGTATCTACAAAAATAGGTATGATTTTCGGATTCTATGGACAAAATTACATGAGAAAACATTAATTTAAATTAAAATTTGGTGGGGGTCATCAAATGGGAAAGATCCGACATTATATCTAAATCGTTCTCAAATCTGACTACTTGAAAAGTCTTCATTTAAGGATTTCTACACTCTACCTAATAAATTTATTTTCATAATATCGGTTATACCATTGAAGTTCTTTGAAGGTCCTCTCCAGGCTCCGGGGAAAAAAATGAATTTATTACATAATATTTTAGAACTAAGGTTTACGATAATTATCCTGCAAACCGCATACAATTCAGTTCAGTATATATTTTATTATTTGCTTTTAAAGTTTTTTAATACTCTGTGAGCAACAATCGAGCGAATCTCCAACCTGACGCTGAGAAAGAAGATTGTTCACTTTGTTTTTATTTCAAATTTAGATTTTTAAACAAACAATGCGTTTTTTGGCCTTCTTTTAAGATATTTATTGTTTCTAAAAGTATATAAACGTTTCTATAATAAGTTTACCCAAATTTAAACCTTTAAACGAATAATTAAGAGATTTATTAAACCAAATACCTAGTTGACAATCAAAACAAATGGTGTACATTCTTCTTCTTCAGACTGAAAATTAGAAAGTCGGAAGTAAAGTAGGTTTTGTAGAGTTTGGATTATAAAAATCTTTAAAAGCATATAACATTAAAAATATGCTACCAAATTTTATTGGGTTTGCAGTAAAATGATAAGAAACATTAGCCTCGTTGATTTAAGCAATAAAAAAATTCGCTTGGAGGTGACCTTTAAAGTATAAATATTAAATATGCATAATTGAAAAAAGGACACTATAAAAAAAGGACAGTATTAAGTGTAATAACAAAATCTACAGTAGGGTTATTAATCCTGTAGTATATTAATTATCAAATTAATATATAATTGGTGGCGGCAGTATATTAATTGTCAAATTAATAAACTACGTCTTGATTTATTAGTGTTCTGGAAAAGTATAAATTTGAACGAGAAGTTAATAGATCATCATTTCTTATAATATTTGGCTAATAAAAAAAATTCACGATTTGTATAAATTTAGATCTGGAATAAACTGTATTAATCATAGCTGTTTAGACTAAATTGCAACATTTGACAATCCCTTAGAATTGCCATAATGTTTGATATTAGTAGCATATCTCAATTAAATGCAAATTTACGAAGGCACAGTCTTAAAATCAAAACGACCAATATGGACACATACGGAAATCAAAGTAAAAAATAAGACTGTATTATTGTGTAAGTCTGTTAATAAAATGTGTTTTTCTATGAATGGTTTGTTTTAACAAAAATTATAATTTAATAGCCCTAAATACTAGTATTTTATTCGGCGGGGAAAAGTCCGGCGGGAAATAGTCCTGGCGGGGAAAGGTCCGGCAGGGAATAGTCCTAGTGCCATTTAAAGCATAATTGCGAAGTAAAGATAAAAATTACAAATGTTCTCTTAAGGAATTGTTGTCTCCAAGCTTTATTAGTTTTTATATAATTAACAAATGAAATGGATCAGTTGCTTACGAATCGCCCTTTACTAAAGTGTACACATCTTTATTTATTATTTAAATATTAAAGACCCATTAGACGATCAAATTTCTATTCCTAATTTGTCTGTGTCAAACTTTTGTGTTCGTCAATCTTTTCGTCAAATTACCAAAGTCTTGTCCTGCCGACCTGAATATCTAGCCCAAATTTGATAAGTAATTATCCACAGGATAAGCAGAGATGGGCGAAAAGTACATCGAAAGTACTTAAGTACTAAGTACAAGTACTAAGTACAAGTACTCGTAAATCAATGTACTTGAAGTAGTTGCCCAAGTACTCAAATAAAAAAGTACTTTCAAAGTACAAGTACCAAGTATTTTTTAAAGTACTTTCAAGTACCAAGTACATTTACTATACAATTTAAAAACTAATAATTTATACTGTTAACTCTGATAGTACATCTTCTCAGTGACTTTTTTCTCTGATAGTACATCATCACAGTGACTCTTTTCTCTGATTGTACATCATTACAGTGACTCTTTTCTCTGATAGTATATCATCACAGTGACTCTTTTCTCTGATAGTACATCATCACAGTGACTCTTTTCTCTGATAGTATATCATCACAGTGACTCTTTTCTCTGATAGTATATCATCACAGTGACTCTTTTCTCTGATAGTACATCATCACAGTGACTCTTTTCTCTGATAGTACATCATCACAGTGACTCTTTTCTCTGATAGTATATCATCACAGTGACTCTTTTCTCTGATAGTATATCATCACAGTGACTCTCTTCTCTGATAGTACATCATCCCAGTGACTCTTTTCTCTGATATTACATCATCCCAGTGACTCTTTTCTCTGATATTACATCATCACAGTGACTCTTTTCTCTGATAGTACATCATCACAGTGACTCTTTTCTCTGATAGTATATCATCACAATGACTCTTTTCTCTGATAGTACATCATCACAATGACTCTTTTCTCTGATAGTATATCATCAAAATGACTCTTTTCTCTGATAGTATATCATCAAAATGACTTTTCTCTGATAGTACATCATCACAGTGACTCTTTACTCTGATAGTACATCATCACAGTGACTCTCTGTACACGTCCACACGCTTATAATTTGTCAATGTGTTCGGTAAATATTGGTTGTGATATCTAGGTATCACAAAATAATTATATTCAATGTACTTAAATTGGTTAATATAACTCATAGTCTCTATACATGATTGTATGTCAGAATATATAAATATTCACCGTCACATAAAAGTATACAATGTCTTACAGTCTTAGTTTTCGATTCTACTGTTTGACAAAGTTTTCAATTTTACTGCTTGACAAACAATTTTCCAACATGTTGGACCTCTTCAAACTCTAGTTTTTATCCAGTTGCTGTTAATACAGTTTTGATGAGAAAAAGAATTAATTTTGTGGAGATTTTAGAACTAATCTTTTTAAATCTCAACACTGAAAGGAAAAAATGTACTTTGCAAAGTACTTTTTACTTGGAAAGTAACAAGTACTTGTAAAAAGTACTTCTAAGTAATTATTCAAAGTACTTTTTAGAAAGTACTTCAAGTAGTACTTGAAGTACTTACTTGTTACTTAGTACTTTTACTTGGTACTTGGGAAGTACTTTCCCGCCCATCTCTGAGGATAAGTAAAGGCTGTCTCATCATTTTCTGTTGATATAGTATCAACTCTTTAATTTGTTTATGTTTCTTCAGAGATTTAGACAAGTATCTCCTAGTTTATTTTACGTGGACGGTAAATTCCCCCGCGGAAGATTCCCAACAAAATGTTCCACTATGGAAAATTCCACCAGCATTATATTCAATCAGTGGAAAATTCTACCATGGAAATTTCCACCACTTTGAAAAAGAGGTTCTCACATATCTTATTTGTAATTCTGTAAAATAATGCCGTAAAATGTCCTTATTTTAAGAGTAGGTTAGCGGTCCAGTTAGAGATGGGGTGGCGGATAGGATAGTTAAAAAATGTATAACCTACTTTAAGTTATTATCAAGAGGGTTATTAAAATTTGTATGTTGAAGGAATTCTTAGGTTTCCAGCTTTCGATTCATCGTCGTGGTACGTATTGCTATGTGTCAGGACGAAAAAAAAACCTGCAAAAAATAACCCCATGGTCAAAACACACCTATGACCACTGTGCAAAATACCCCCCCCCCTCGACAAAATTAGCCGTGCAAGAAACCCCCCGGACCAAAAAACCACCAGCAAAAAAAAAACCTGGTGAAAAAAAACGGTCTATATAAATAGCCTTATTCATTTTAATTAATATATTTAACATAATTCAATTGCGAACAAATTACACACGACTCTTTCGATGAAAATTTCAAAATACTATATGTTATAAATATAAAGGGATATAGCGCACCTAAGGTTAGGTTAGCGGTCCGATTATGAATCTGGTAAAATAGTCACTATCACCAGGTTTGATAGTGACAAAATGTATACGTGATATACGTTACCATAATAAATTATGTATACCTTATTTTGCTAAAAAATTAGTCATATTTTCGGTGTAATAATTGGTTCGCATTGAATAATGGTTAAGTATATTATTTTTATTGCATCGGCAGTTTTTTGCTTTGAGGGTCCTGGAATCGTTTTGCATGCAGCGATTATTGTCATTATCGTTCAGCGATGATCTCCCAGCAATAGGAAACATTGAACTAGTGATCAGCGATAAACGCTGGGTGATGATCACTGAGCGATGATCACAGCAATGCATGCAAAACGTACATTTAGGAATAAGAAATGGAAAACTTGTATTTTATGACCAATTGTCGTATGTTGAATACTATCTTTCTATTTGAGCTCTTTACCTTATATTTTATTATACAATTTTTATAATTCATCAATTAAATGATTGAAGTTTGTTCCAGAAAAGTAGAAATTTGTATATATTACCGACAACATTCACCCTCTAGAAATAAGCTTTCTTTCTTTATACAGGGTGGGGCGTAAGTTTGGAAGCAAATGAAAGTGCATATTATAATCCAACGAAAAATATATTTAATAATTTACAGTCATGTATTATTACATAAGGGTTTTAAGAATTCAAAAATCATAAATTTATTCAAAATATCCCCCCTTGTTTTTAATAACAGCCTCAAATCTCCTCCGAACTCCTCCTACTGCGGCACGCAACTGTTCTTGTGAAATTTCCTTCCAAGATCTATGGAGCGAACGCTTTAAATCATCCACACTGCGATGGAATTTACCACAGGCCTTTTATTCATGAATGGACCATACCGAAAAGTCCATAAGATTAACATCTGGGGAGCAGGGAGGCCATATTTCTTTGGACCAAAACCGTGGAAGATGGTCATGGCACCAGTTTTGAGTGACATTTGCAGTATGTGAAGTCGCGCCGTCTTGCTGAAATGTCCATAGAGTGTCATTACCGAAGTGATCCTTAGCTGACTCCAACATTGGCGTCAAAATATTCTAAATTTAACATTTAGCATTGATTTTGGCGCTTTGTTCCACAAAATTAAAGGAAATCTCCAAGTTTCTGAAACGGCGGCCCGGACCATTACTGAAGCAGGTTTCGTGGTTCTGTGGACAGTTTTTTGGTTGTATGGGATGTCTTTTGCACTTTTACCAATTATTCTGCCATTCCTCCGGTTGTGAGCCATTTCCACTGTGAAATTTTTTTCGTCAGACCAAACAATTTCACCAGCCGTGCCAGACTTCAATTCTCTCAGAAGTGCTTTGCTTCTCTCCAATCTCTTTTTCTTTACAGCTTTTGACAGAGTCTGTCTCTTTTGGAGGGTGAAAGAGGACATCTTCAGGTCTTCTTTGACAACTCTTCTTATTGTTCTGGGACTCACATTAGCTGTTTTGGCTAACAATCGTATTGACCTTTTCGGGTTCCTCCTGATCTTCTCTCGGGCACATTTTATCAGTTGTTTGGTGCGTCGTGAGCGTGGTCTACCACTTCTTGGAAGATCAGTCAAGTCTCCTCTCTCATTAAAACGCTTCAAACACTTCCAAACAGTCGATCTCGCTATTGAGAGAGTCTTTGAAATGACGGAATCTGACTTCCCGGCACGGTGTAGAGCAATAATGGCTTCTCTTTTGTCTGACATTTTTGAATTGACTAAATTTTTGTAAAAAATAACACTGCCAGGTCATAATGTAGTGTCTCTACTATAGTTCAAACCCTATCACCTACTTAGGAACTTATTTTTAAGAATTATATTAATGTTTGAAAAATTGCTTCCAAACTTACGCCCCACCCTGTATCTGTTGCAAAACTTAGAGTTAGGACTCAAACACACTACAAGCGGAGCGGAGCGGCGCGCCATTAATGTTGTTGGTTATTCGTATGCAGAGACGCTTTACTGTTCACACTGCCAAATAACCATGAACTAATAAAACTAATACACACTGAACTAATAGAAATATCTCCTTACGAATTAAGAAAAAGGGAGATTTGCACTGCTGTCGTTTGTTTCTTGGAAACAAATTTTAATAATATAAATTAGTATATAAGTTATAGTTATTGAATAGGTTTGATGCGAATATAATGGTTTCGAGATTTCGTTAATCGGAAGATAAATAGAAAAGACCTTAATATAGATCTAGCAGTTAGATTGGAAAGAGACGCCGTGAATGGAATGAAAGAGACTCTTCAATGGAATGTTACGGAATGAGAATCTAGTAATCGCGGAAGTAAGAGGAAAATGAACAAACAGGGTGCAAAAACATATTGCAAATTATATTAATAAACAATCTAAGACTACATTGTTATCCCTATCTAGTGCCATTCTACAAAACAGTGAATTTCAATGAAACAAAAAGGAAAAAGAACTTGGTCATCATCCAATTTGCAACTGTTCGTATCGAAAAATCCTCTGCCTCTTTCTTCAATTCATGACTGTTACATAGTGTCATTCGTTGAAAACTCTCATAAATGCAACATGAATATCTTACATATTTACTATTATGAATTTAAGATAGTTTTTTTTAGTATAAAGTTATTAATAAATAATATGTTAATTTAAGTAGGGGTTCAACGTTTTCTTTGGAACCAAAGGCCATATCGCTGACAATGAAATTAAATACAAGAGACTGGAAGAAGCAGTCTGAAAGGAAAGTGGCAAGAACAAAGTCACCTACCACCGTCGGTGACAATGCTCATGTATACAGAAGAGCTACTCCGAGAATGCATTCACTTAAAAGAATAAAAAAGGACCCAATTTAAGGTCCGGAGGCTACACTCACGGATGGAAGATTAAAATGAAAAGGGGATAGTAAATTAAGCCTACAAGCCTAACAAACCCTAAAGTCGAAGACCTTGTAGTTTGAAAGCATAAACCTAGTGATACCCTCTAAAACTGCAAGTGGCGTAAAAAGATAAACATAATAAGAATGAAAAAAGACAATTATTAATCCAAATTAAAACAGTTCGAGGCCAAAGGGAACCCCCTTCTAATCTATTCACCGGGTGTAAGTCATAAGCCCCCGCGGTCAAGAGCCCCCCCCCCCCCGGTCACGATCCCCCCTGTTTTTAAATCCTTATTTACCTATATTATTTAATCCTTATTGACACTTTTGTAGTTCATTACTAATTAGACATAAAATATATGTATATAGGGGGGTGTGCCACCCCCCGAACCCCACTGCCAGGTCATTAAACAATCATGAAGTGTGCAGTACAACAAACTACCGGATACAACAAACTACATTAGCAACTCTCAGTTATTTCTATCTAAGTAGTTCTTCATTTGTTTAACTAGGTGAATAAGGATTAAAAAAACAGGGAGGGGAGGGGGGGGGGGTGGCTCGTGACCGGGAGGGCTTATGACCTAAGGGGGCTCATGACCGGGGGGGCTCTTGACCGGGGGGGGGGGGGGAGGAGCTCTTGATCGTACCCCCTATTCACCACAGACAGCTTCATGATAGGGTCACGCAGGTAAATTGCGGCCCACTCACTAACTGCGGCCTCTAACAACTGAAACATCATAGCTTCAAAACACACGTCAAAACTTAAATTAATAAGTTATGGCATGCACTGTGCTTCTTTTGATAGCTATGCAACATTTATTTACCGTTTAACACTAACTTTGAGCATCCAGCTGTTCAGAAAATTATTCGTAGGTTTTCCCTTTTTTTATAGTGCATAAATATTGTTATATCTATAGGTACTGTGAGACTAAAACCTGAAAAAGATTATTAAATTTAAAGGTATTTATAAATACAGAAAAAACAGTTTTAATGAAAAGTATATATACTACAGTCTACATTATAGAAGTATTGACGTAAACCGGCGGCTATTTACGAATGGAAGAATCATATGCATAATAAAACCATTAATAAAGTATATACCTACCTAAACTCTAGGAGTCTAGAGGCTAAAATAAAATGTGGTTAAAAGCAACAGCTCTAGGTGTTCTTTTTTCTTTCTATTTCATGTCTACAGATCGCATTCAAAGGAATTTAGGCACAATAATATAAAGTAGAATTCCGTATTTTTTTAAATTAAATAGTTTAATACTGTGCGGGCACTGCTTTATGACTCTAATACAGAGTAATGTAAAGAAGTGCATAAAATCTAATTTAGCTATTTCGTAAACCGTTCCAAATCTCGACATTTTGCAGGTTTGGATACCTATAAAAAATGGTTCCACTAACTATAGAAAAATGTTCTAAAAAAAATTATGAAGTTCGGTATTATTTCAAAGTCCAGAAGTAAAGATACAAAAGTTTTGAAAGCACACATTTTGGTTATAAATTTCAAATTCCATCAGCAATTTCAAGAAAATCTGTGAAAAATTGATTAATTTATAATTTGAAATGATCTCTAGAACAGAAACACTTGATATTGAGCTGGACTTCGTCTCAGCTATCAGCAAAAAGCAAAAACTCAACCGGTAAAAATATTTAGAGTTCATATCCAAGAAGAAAAGAAACTAGGGCCACGCAGGTAAATTGCGGCCCTCTCAAGAGAGTTTAAAATATTCTGAATTGAAATTACATTAAAATGTTGCAAAGCTATCAAAAGAAGCACAGTGCATGCTATAACTTATTAATTTAAGTTTTGACGTGTGTTTTGAAGCTATATGATGTTTCAGTTGTTAGAGGCCGCAGTTAGTGAGTGGGCCGTAATTTACCTGCATGACCCTAGCTCAGAAATCTGATCAGTCTTTCGAATATCTCAATTTCAAGGATTAAGCTGCCTAAAAATGGTAGTATTAACAATTTTTCACAGAGTTAAAAAAATATAGCTTAAAATTTTGAATCTAGAACTTAGAAAATAAAAGAAGCGAAAAAAATTAATTTACAAATGTATAAGTAAAAGATATAGTTCCATATGAGCATGACAATAAAAAATAGAGTCCTCCTCTAGAAAGACTGAAGAGTAACTTATCCAGGCTAAGTGAAATTAGTATATAAAGAATGACTTATTTTCGATCTGTCTAAAACACAAGTTTTTAATAGAGAGATTGAAATTGGACCATGACGGCTGAAGACGAAATGTCCCGCACTGCATTAAAAAGAATGGAAATTTCTTACATGCGGGGGTAAAATGAGAATTTGGGGTAGCGTACGATAATCCGTGGTACAGTGGGAACTTCTTTTCAATTTTGGTGGCTTTGATCAAAAGACCACCTAAAGCTATTGGATAACCAAGATGGTCATTCCGTTCTGCCTGGAAACTTCTAGGTGTACAGTGGGAACTAGATTATTCATGCGCGCCTCAGCAATTGGACGGATACACTTTTCCGCGATTGTACGTGCCCTTATACGATTATAAATTTAGTTTATGTTTATTTAAATGGACTGTATCGTTATCTTAATGGGAGATAATTTTTACCTATACCTATACTTATAATTTCTGAATTATTTAACTGATAAAATGTTGTCCAGTACTACCAAGAGCCTTTTTAAAACTGATTTTTATTTATTGTTATACTTGATGTACATAAATGAAATCCAGTGTTATGGTGCCTTATTTTAAAGGTCCCCTCCAAGCAATTTTTTTTTATTGCTTGAATCAACGAGGCTAATATTTCTTATCATTTTACTGCAAATCCCATAAAATTTGATAGCATATTTTTAATTTTATATGCTTTTAAAGATTTTTATAGTCCAAACTCTACAAAACCTACTTCACTTCCGACTTTCTAATTTTCAGTCTGAAGAAGAAGAATGTACACCATTTGTTTTGATTGTTAACTAGGTATTTGGTTTAATAATTCTATTTATTATTAGTTTAAAGGTTCAAATTTGGATAAACTTATTATAGAAACGTTTATATACTATTAGAAACAATTAATATCTTAAATGAAGGCCAAAAACGCATTGTTTGTTTAAAAATCTAAAATTGAAATCAAAACAGAGTGTACAATCTTCTTTCTCAGCGTCAGGTTGGAGATTCGCTCGATTGTTGATCACAGAGTATTAAAAAACTTTAAAAGCAAATAATAACATATATACAGAACCGAATTGTATGCAGTTTGCGGAATAATGATCGTAGATCTTAGTTCTTTAATATTATGTAATAAACTCATTTTTTTTCCCGGAGCCTGGAGAGGACCTTCAAAGGTCCCCTCCAAGCAAATATTGTTATTGGATTATTGAACTAGGCTAATGTTTCTTATCATTTTGCTGCAAACCGCATCGAATTTGGTAGCATATTTTAAATTTTATATGCTTTTAAAAAATTTTATAATCAAAACTCGAGAAAACCTACTTTACGTCCGACTTACTAATTTGAGAAATTTTCAGCCTGAAGAAAAAGAATGTACACCATTTGTTTTGATTGTCAACTAGGTATTAGGTTTAATAAATCCATTTAATAGTCTTGTAAAGGTATATAATGAATGAACTTATGATAGAAACGTTTATATACTTTAGGAAACAATTAATATCTAGAATAAAGGCCGAAAACGCATGGTTTGTTTATAAAATTCAAATTTACAATCAAAACAAAGAGTGTACAATCTTTTTTTCTCAGCGTCAGATTAGTGATTCGCTCAATTGTTGCTCACAGAGTACTAAAAAACTTTAAAAGCAAATAATAAAATATATACTGAACCGAATTGTATGTGGTTTGCAGAATAATGATCGCAGACCTTAGTTCTATAATATTATGTAATAAACTCATTTTTTTCCCGGAGCCTGGAGAGGACCTTTAAGAGCATCAATATTTTTAGAAACCTGTTCAATTTTGGAAGCGATCGTTTCTATAGCCTGGACACTATCCAGTATTATTGAATCTCTAAATATATCATCAAAGTTATTTCCAGTTGACGTTATTTCTTGTGGTTTCTCTATTACATCTTTGAAAGATCTTCATTAAATAAAGCTTCATTTCCGATATCTAAGAGTAACCAGTAATGCATAGTTTCCGTGAAACTCCATTTAGTAACTCATCTCCGAATATCAGATTGTTTTATCAATGATTCAATTACAGAGTAGTGTTACAAAATCAATAATTTAATAAATTCTTCGATATTACTTTGATTTGAATTCAGTTTGTTTTAAGACAATCTCAACAATTAAGAGTATTATTTATTATTTACGTATCAATGCGGATTGTTCCGTCCAAATGGCCGTATATATATGTATATTATTTACTCCTCAGCAGGTGATAACGTTATTATGTAAGCTGATCGGCGTGAAAATCTTGCTTCACTCAAAAACCAGTTAATCGTTCAGTATCTACTAGCAGTGTATAAATTGGAGAGTTTTGTGGATGTGTTTGGTCCCTTTTAGAAATAATAAAATTATGAAACTTTTGCTATATATTGTGTGAATTATTCTGTGTAACTTTGTTTTCTATTCGTTGGTTCTTCCAAATATTTGAACATGTGATTTGAAGTTTTAACTCGTTACTACTTGTTACATGAAGTTTTTAACTCTTGGTTGCGTAAAGTTTTTAACTCTTGGTTGCGTAAAGTTTTTAACTCTTGGTTGCGTAAAGTTTTTAACTCTTGGTTGCGTAAAGTTTTTAACTCTTGGTTGCGTAAAGTTTTTAACTCTTGGTTGCGTAAAGTTTTTAACTCTTGGTTGCGTAAAGTTTTTAACTCATGGCTGCGTAAAGTTTTTAACTCATGGTTGCGTAAGTTTTAACCTATAACATTTAAAGATTTTTTGGCGTTTGATTCAATCTATTTTAGTTATGCTTAGGAAATGAACTAACTCAGGTTGTAGGAGTTATCCATGATCAAATCTAGTGTGCCTTTTGAAATGTAGCGCCTTGACTATTTGTTAACGATAATGTGGAGTTGCCTTAATTTTCATATTTAATTACTGGTGTATTAGCAATTCTATACCTTTTGTGAACTGATGAGCTCGTAATTTCGTACTTGGTGGATTGATCGGTATTTTCATATTTATTCTGAATTGATGATCTATGATGTTACATTATTAAATCAAATATGCTGTGACTGATGTGTTATCTTATTTTGTCCGGATAACTATACATTGTGGTAAGTTTAGTGGAGGATACATGAAGTTCAATGTTTTTGTGGTAATTTTTCTCTTTCTGTGCAATTGTATTCTAGTAATATTTTATTCGATATACTTACATAGATTTATTTTTAATAAATTTCAGAATCGTATGTAACACCATCACACGCATATCACTTCCCCGGACTCCCTTAAACATAGCTCAAAAGATCGCACACTAATTGTTCCAAGAACTTATAGACCTGACGAACAGCATTTGCCGAAGAAATGTTATAAAAGATTTAGCATACACAGGATTGTTGACTATTGTTTTCTGAGGAAGCACATTTCAATATCTACGGTAGATTGAATACTGACCATTATTTTCATTACTGGTGCACTTCCAATCCTCACTGGACAGCAGAGAAGACATTTCATTCACCTGGAACAGCCGTGTGGGCGACCATATGTGATGAAGCATTTCGGACCCGTTTTATATGTACATATGTTAATATTGATAATTATCTCTACCTAAACCATTCTAGATTTTAGTGTGTTTTTACGATTTTACCAGATTCATTTTTTTATGCAAGATTGAACTTCATGTACCTCATCAGTTAAGAACTGTCAGACCGTGACTGAATGAAAAGCTTCCAAACAGGTAAATTTGCAGAGGTTCAGATGACGACATGAACAATTGACCATTATGTGGCCACCAAGATCACCTGCTCTTACACCTTGGAATATACAACACAAGGATATCAATGGGTTGAAGAACAGAATCTGCCAATCATTTCCAAAAATATCCTTGGAAAAAATATTTCATAACACAATGGATTCATTCCAGACCTGGCTAAATTAGTCATCCAAAATAATGGCTGCCAAACTGCCATTTTTTAAAGGCCCCTTGCCAGAAGAGATCTTCTTTAAAGAATTAAAGTTTTTAGATATAAACCTAAATAATAAAATTCTCAAATCTTGAGATTGTTTTACAACCAATCGAAAGAAAATCGAATCTATATAAAGGAAGTTATTAAGGTTTAAAATATGGAACACTACGATGATACACCCTGTATTTTCTGCGTTCGATCCTCTTGGAATAACAGGAGTAGTTTCACGAAAGGCTCCACCGAGTATAATAACTTTACCACCAAATTGTTTTCTGCAAGTCATTACTGCTTTCAACATCAAATCAATTGCATGATGAGCATTATTCAAAACAATTATGCTTCATCTATTATCTAAAGTCTAATCAATTTCAACTTCAAAACAATCAGATGATGTCTCATTCTAGATGTTTAATATTAATAATTGATTTTTATTTTAGTATGGGGTTAACGTCTGTTTCAGTCATATCGTGAATCCAAAAGGAAATTAAGTATAAGGGACTGGAAAAAGCAGTCAGAAAGGAAAGTGACTTCATGAACAAAGTCACTTACCACCGTCGGTGACAAGCTCATGGATGCAGAAAAGCTACTCCGTGAATGCAGTCACTTACCAAGACATGTGGCGAAAAGGGATACAAGCACCGGTGGCTGTACTCATGGATGGAAGAGGAAAATAAAGAGGTGATAGTAAATGAAGCCTACGAGCCTACCTAACCCATAATCTAAGACCTTGTATTTGAAGAGCATATCCATAGCGCTATCCTCTAAAACTGCAAGTAGCGTTAAAAATGATAGTTTTAAGTATTGGAATAGATAATTTCCTCCCACTGTGTACACTGTACAGTTCTGTCATCTATTAGTATGTAGGTCAGCAGTAATTCAGTAGTTACGTACTACAGAACAGTTTTATTCCGACTCTTCAAGACAGTGATCAACTTGTTTTAAAAGAATCTGTTTCCAGTACCTCCGAAGGCATCTAAACAAAATCTGCTTTGTCTTCATTCCTTTGTCATATATAGCGGTAACAGAAGTATATAAGACTTTTATCAATCAAAGTTCAAGCATGCTTGAACTTCTTCATTTTGATCATTATTTCATTCATTAATGGAGCAATATTAAATGGTATCGGTAATTGTCTGCATATACTCGAGCATTAATAATGTTAAATTATTGTATTGAAATATTTTTGCTCAATCACTTCTCGAAGTTTGAAGCTTTTATGAAATATTCTTCGAACTCAATGTACATGTCTCAAAGGGTCATTTGGTACATTACATATACAAATTAGAACAAATAATTGGCCCAGTTTTTAAGGCTTTCTAAAAAAGCCTCTCTCATGCCTTTTCGCCAATCTTCGTCTTTTTACTGCAAATTTCTGTGAATTGCAGCTTCTTTGTCCATCTACTGTTCGTAGCTCTGCAAAACTGAGGGCTCCTTTGATATGTACCTATTAACAATAACCGCGAATAGAAAGGTTGTTAGTCAATTGGACTGACTATATACATATCGATATTATTTCTCTTGGCTTCTCACTTGTGATTTCCAATAATTCGTTTGCTTTTTAAACAGATATTGGCATTTTATTACGGTTTAGAGTAATAAGCGCGCGTTATAGCATCCACTTGATTGAGCTGGAATCATGGAGTATATACGCACCTCTTTCGTCGCCTTCTTCAGAATATGTATTGTTCTTGAGGCAAGTTAACTGCCAAAATTATAACAGTGTGAGATCTGCCATGCATCTTGTTTACAAGGAATCTGCACATTGCTTCTAGACTCTAGAGCACTCCACATCGCGTTTAAATGAAGGGTTCCCTGCAACTTCAATGAAATGTACAATATAATGGATAGGGTCCTATCCTAAGTATTAAATTATCTGTAGTATGTTTCAGAGTGCTTGCTAAGGGTACCTGAGAGACTACACTGCGACCAGAATTATTAGTCCTAAGTGTTTATTGACTATATCTCAAAAACGGGCAGCGGTAAATTTACGAAATTTTCACCATAAGTGTAGAAGAATATGAGACACATTCGTGTCATTATACGAAGGTTAACTCTTTTTAATTTTGAATTTATTTAATATTTCCATTTTTCAGGTGACCAGAATTATTAGTCCCGATTTTTTCGTTTCTTTATAAATTTGTTACAAGGATAAATAAACGAATTTTTTAAATAACAAAACTTTTAACATCAAATACCAAATACAAATACACTTTGTAAACACAAGAAAGTAGTCAATAGTGAATTTAATATGGCAGAAATCATGATTATTTCCCAATGTGAGATCCTTGGGATTTTATGACTTGAAACATTCGTTCAGTGACAGAATCTGTTAGTTTTTTGATAGTAGAAGGATCCACAGCCTTCGTAGCATTCTGTATGGCAGCCCAGAGATCATTTTTTGATGAATACTGCTTCCCATTGCTGTAAACACTTCTTTTGATGATGGCCCATAAATTTTCAATGGGATTTAAATCGGGTGAGCAGGCAGGCCAGTCCATCAGGGTGTTATTCTTGAAGCCCAGTGAGTGCAAGAACTCTTTGGGTTTCTTTGCTGCATGCGACGGAGCATTATCTTGCATAAATATGATTTTACGGCGTTGTTCCAAAGGCAGGTCATCTAACCAGTCTGAAAGAGCAGAATCAATGAACTCACAGTAGCGCTTAGAATCGAGTTTAACACCTTCTTGCACCTTCACAGGACCAATGAGTACATCCCCTATAATTCCCGCCCAAAACATCACCCCTCCACCACCTTGCTGACGTCGCAAACGTATTTGGGAAGGGTCATCCCCAAACACCCATCCTTTGGACCATCCATCAGGGCCATCCAAAGTTGCTCTACATTCGTCAGTGAATAATATAAGCTTTGGAGAGGTTCTCATATATCTCTTGGCCCAATCTAGACGCCTCTCTTTGTGTTTTGGGGTGAGAGGAGGAGTTATAGTGGCTTTTTTTTTGTTTAGCAAATTTTCCAAGAACTGAATTGCGGGTCGATTTAGACACATCTGCAACCCCGGAAGCGGAAAAAATGTCCTTGCTTGTTGAACCAGGGTTCTTCTTCAATGTAGCCTTCAGGCGGCGCACATCCCTTTCTGATAGTTTCCTCAATTTGCCTTTATCCTTGCGTTCTTTACGAATTTTCGGATTTTCCAAAAAACGCTTGATGGTTTTTACATGGCGTCCAATTTGTGCAGCTATTTCAGCTTGAGGCTTCTTCTTAGCTGTTAACTTGATGATAAGGTTTTTTTCTTGCTCTGAAAGGTCCTTTCCACGCCCCATTTTCAACTAATTAAATAAAAATTATGTACTGGACTAATAATTATGGTCACCTGAAAAAAGGAAATATTAAATAAATTCAAAACAAAGAAGAGTACAACTTTGAAAATTAGTTAGAACGTGTCTCATACTCTTCTACACCTATGGTTGAAATTTCGGAAATCTTCCGCAAACGGTTCTAGAGTTATGGGCAAAAAACTCTTTGGACTAATAATTCTGGTCGCAGTGTAGTTACTCCGCAGTGATCAATTTACATTTACCTGCGGTGATGTGAGGTTATAAACATAGCTGCTCCAAGCAACAGATAACCGGTTAAAGTATCTGAAATAATGCCTTATTACGCCGGTTTCAAGCAATGAAGAGGGTTTATTGTACTGAAAGTATATAAAGCAAACTGAGATTATTATTATTAGTTTATTGAAAACAGATTGAAGAAATAGTTATTCACTCAGGCTATACTAACTTCACTAGTAAGATGGTATAGGCCTTTAGGGTGATAGAAGTATATTGCCTATAGGTACACTCTTAGGCTAAACTTGCACTTTATACCTAGCTTATCAATGTTCATGCTTTCAGTTTTTGATTAGTATAGCTTGATTAACGGGATGGGATGTAGTGAAACATTTTAAGAAATTTAATTTTAAAAAATGTTGTGAACTTAGATGTTTGCTAAGCTAGTTAGTATTCCATTCGCCATGATTTAGTGATTGTTCGTATCATAGTTTATTGAGAATGTTTAATGAAGTATGGATTAATTTTTTGATTTTGAGAAATTTAAATTGAAGGTTTAATTCAATGAAAGTAGGAATTGGAAGTAGGATGTAAGATTCAGATTCATTGAGGCACCTGATTGTAGGATTCGTCCTTTCAATAAAAACAGGTTAACAAGGTTTCGACTTTCGTTATCAGCCAAGTAAATTAAATAAACTTAGCTAATAGTCCTTTCAATAAAGCAGATTAGAACAAACGTAACTTCCATTAGCTATACAACTATTACAAATTATAGATTATGTAGTTGGTCGAAATTTGGAAATCATCAATTCATTTATTATCTTGAAATAATAAGTTAAGATGGATTCGATTAAGTTTTAAATTTTTTTAGAATGAGGCAATTAGAAAAGACATTCCTGATAAACTGAAAGGATTGTGCAATCCGGATACAGTCTTTACTGGTTCTTTATTGTTTGGAGAGAATCTTCTGGTGAAAATTAAAGAAGTTACTGAAACTGGTAAGGTCGCCAAGGAGTTGAAGAAACCTGAGTCTGTTAGCTATATGCAAAGAGGTAGAGCCAGAGAAAGGTTCAGGTCTGGTAGATACCTGGCAGAGACGAGGTAATTATAGAGGAAGTAGCTCAAGAGTTGGCTTCAACAGAGGAAGCAGTGCCAGAGGAAACCGATTCAATCCTTATAATAGGCGTTTAAACTGCCGGCGCCCCTGGACAAATCGAGCATAGAGGCGCTTAGAGATTCTGATATCACTATGATGGGCATGCAATCTGTAAGTGAATTTGTTGGAGGAAACATTAAGTTTTTCAGAGATACATGGGAACTATTTACTAATGATATTAATGTCTTAAATTTTGTTTCTGGTGTGAAAATTAATTTTATCAATATTCCAAATCAATCATATGTACCTAAGGAAATTAGTTGTTCTTTAGATGAGGGAAAAAGTATTGACATGGAAATTGAAAAGTTTGAGAAGAAAGGAATAATTGAGAAAGTAGTTCATTGTAAAGGAGAGTACATCTCCCACATTTTCACTAGACCAAAACAAAATGGGAAATTGAGAATTATCCTAAATTTAAGTAAATTAAATGAAAACGTTGAATATGAACATTTTAAGATGGAAGTTTTTTCAACGGCTTTGTCCCTAGTCGAACAAAATTGTTTTATGGGCTCAATTGACCTTAAAGACTCTTATTATTCTGTTAGTATTGCTAATGAGCATAGAAAATATTTGCGGTTTACTTGAAGATCAATACTTTATGAATTTACTTGCTTACCAATGGGACTTGCATGTTCTCCTCGCATATTCACTAAGTTACTTAATCCCATTTTTTGCTATCTTCGTAGCATAGGCTTAATGTCTGTCTATAATTTAGATGATTCTCTGTTATTTGGAAAGACTATTTTCAGTTGTGAAAATAATTTAAAGAAGACCTCGAGTACTTTAAAAAGTCTTGGTTTTACTATCAATCTAGAAAAATCTGTGTTGAAGCCATCGCAAGATATAAAGTTTCTCGGATTCATAATTGATTCCAAAAATATGATAGTCACTCTACCAGTTTAGAAGAAAGAGAACCAGTACTTCAAGAGGCTGGAATTGATATTGAAATTTACACTTCTCATAGCACTCGTGCAGCTGCTGTTTCAGCTGCCAAACGTAATGGAGTTGCAATCGAAGAAATCTTGCCTACTGCTGGATGGGCAAATAACACTGTATTTGCCACTTTCTATGACGAACCAATCCAATGTGAAGGGATTGGGAACAAGCTGATGTCTGGATGATCGCTGAGCACTGTCTCTTTAAAGTCTCAGTTACCTTTAGCAAACATTCCGCAACATACTACATATAATTATAAGATTAAACGAGACTTACCTGGAAGTTGAAGTTTGATCTTAATTATCAGTAGGTTGTTTGTTTGCAATAATTCATTATTGAGGACTGACCGTGCCAGCGATCGTCTTTCAAACCTGATCACTGTGGAATAACTTGTCTCTCAGATACCCTTGCAAACACGCAACCTACTGATAATTAGGATCAAACTTCAACTTCCAGGTAAGTCTCGTTTAATCTTATAATTATATACATATTTGAAGATGTACAAAACAGAAGTAACTGAATTTATGGCATAAGAATTTGTTGTAAGAAGGAATCACATACCTATTATCAAGGGTACCAGCACAATCTGCATAGTTGCACCAAAACGTCGTTGATATGATGGATGACCGATCGCAGTCCTTCTTTTTTCACTTGAAATTCCTTTGGGAATTGTTTTGAGAAAGTACCATTTTGTAGGCAGGATCCATTGTGAAGTTGATTTCCACAAGGTTCATAGTTTATGCATTTTACCAATTTTATAAAGTGAGGTTGAGTTTGTCGACCAGGGTTTCCGGCGCACACAATGCCTTTGATTTTCGCTGAATCATTATAGGCTGTCATTAGTATTCATAATTACCAGAATGTGAGCTTGTAAAAAAGAACTAATTTTCATTTATAGCATACAAAAGCTCTCGGAGTTTTTAAGGTCGCCTCCAAGCAATTTGTTTATAATTTAATCAATGAGGGCATGAGGCTAATGTTTCTTATCATTTGCTGCAAACCCCATGAAAATTGATAGAATATATCTAATCTTACCTATATGCTTTTAAAGTTTTTTATAGTCGGATCTCTACGATAGCAATTTTACTTCCGACTTAAAGTCTGAAGAAAAAGAATGTACTCCATTTTGTTTGATTGTTAGCTAGGTAGCTATAATCAATTCCAGAGCTGGGCGTTCCGCAAGAATGTTCGCGAACCTTTATTCGCGAACCGGTTCGGACTGGAAAATGGGTTCGGACATTCGGATTCGGAACCTCTTCAAAAACGGTTCGGACTTCAGTGTTCGGAACGTCTTTTTCGCAAGACCGAACCTCCGTACCCGGGGAAAACTGACCTGTTCATTTAATTATTTTACGTTCTGAACATGTACCGTACCTCTCGGCTACTATTTTATACCTAGGTTTCTGCTTAACACTGAAACGAAGAACATGCTTCTTTCTCCGCTTTTCTTCCATTACGTTATTCATCCTTTCTTGAATAGCGGTAAGTTTTATAATAATCTTAAGTTAATTCTTTAATAACGGATTATGTTCCCTCAAATCTCAATTAAGATTGCTTGAAACATGTAGAACTATATGTAAAGTTATAAACGTATATATTAGGTAACATTACATAACACCCTATCCTAGTACCTTAGCCGTTGGCTAACCAGTCCTCATGGAAAAATAATAACTTAAATTCAAGACCGATTTTAAAGCTGTCTTTTCAATCGTTTAATTTTTCGCATAAATACATACGATTAGACAAAAATGAAGGTAATAAATGGTAATATACTCATATTATGAGCATTTATTCAAATCTATAATAATATTAGAAACATATCATAGATCTTTCCAGGCATTAGATGCAAGAGTGCTTTTCAGTACATAATTAAGGGTGAATATTTCATTATAATCAGTTAACTGTAACTCTTATAGCGGCTTAGCGAGATCAAATATGTGCGAGACTAATTGCGCACACCAAGCTTCGTACAATAACATCTTATAAATATTTGTTTCTTGTCTTAGCTTGTTTCTTTTATTTTGAATGATAATTTTTTCTTCTGCTTTTACTAATGTAATGATGTATGAGTAAATATCAAATGAAGGTTTTTAAAAGAGAATATATTGAAATGACTCAAATAAGCAAACTTTTGACGGGTAAGTAGGTTGGCTGAACAGATAATTTAAGATCAAGTATTCGGCTATTTGCTTTAAAATTAAATTGATTTTAATTCATATATAGGTATTATAATATTATATGTATATAAGTTATAATATAACTTAGAGAAATATTCACAATAATCTTCACTGTTTGACCTTTCTAATATATTGAATAAAAGAAAAAGTTAATGGAGTATTGGAATACCGTATAAAGTATTTTATCTATAGTACTTTCATATTCAAACAAAATACAAAAACGTTTTATATCATCAGTTTTCTAGATCGGATTAATTAAAAATGTTGTAATATAAATGAAAATTTGAAAACTAATAGTAAAAACTTAAAAATTATTTAATTAGATAATTGTATACTTCAATATGGATACATTGTCTTCATTGTTATGACGACAGAGTTGGTCTTAATTTTTCTTTGCATGAAATTCGGAGGTCAGAAGAAAATTCAGAATAACAACATAAACTGCGTATTGGAGTGGAGACTGGAGGGGAACTTTAAATATACTTAATGCTAATTCAGTCATACTCAATGATACTAACTTATTAAGTATAGTAAGTACAGTGGAACTCCCTTATAGTGAACTCCTGTATAGTGAATCACGCTGAATAGTAAAATCCGGTATAGCGAACTTACCTCTATAGTGAACATATTTAGGTTAGTTTACACAAATATTCGTAAGTTTTCTATGAATCTCTTATTTCTATTTAGTAAATTCTCTAAATTTGTTGTATTTCATGAAGTAGCAGTTCTACCAGTGCAAATAAATCCTCTTTAAAGGTCCTC
This sequence comes from Caprella mutica, assembly GCA_947561585.1. NCBI lineage: Eukaryota > Metazoa > Arthropoda > Malacostraca > Amphipoda > Caprellidae > Caprella > Caprella mutica. The sequence continues at coordinate 174,092 of CANNZV010000666.1, forward strand.
TCCAGGCTCCGAGAAAGAAGTGAGTTTATTACATAATGTTATAGAACTAAGGTCTACGGTCATTATTCCGCAAACTGCATACAATTCGGTTCAGTATACATTTTATTATTTGCTTTTAAAGTTTTTAACACTTTGTGAGCAACAATCGAGCGAATCTCCAACCTGACGCTGAGAAAGAAGATTGTACACTCTTTGTTTTGATTTTGAATTTTTAAACAAACAATGCATTTTTGGCCTTCTTTTAAGATATTAATTGTTTCTAAAAGTATATAAACGTTTCTATAATAAGTTCATCCAAATTTAAACCTTTAAACGAGTAATAAATAGATTCATTAATCCAAATACCTAGTTGACAATCAAAACAAATGGTGTACATTCTTCTTCTTCAGACTGAAAATTAGAAAGTCGGAAGTAAAGTAGGTTTTGTAGAGTTTGGATTATAAAAATCTTTAAAAGCATATAACATTAAAAATATGCTACCAAATTTTATTGGGTTTGCAGTAAAATGATAAGAAACATTAGCCTCGTTGATTTAAGCAAAAAAAATTTTGCTTGAAGGGGACCTTTAATGTAGTCATATGAAGTCAAAGTATAATTATTATTATAAATTTATTATATTAACCCTAATGAATTTGACGTATGTTTTATAGGCATATCTTTTTTAAATTACTTCATATATTTCAGGTCATTTCTTTAAATTTACTGGCCTTTCTTGACTTTGTTCCTACATAAATACCAACTATATTTTTTAATTCAAAAGTGAAATATTTACGTATCGACGTAAATCAGCGTAAATTATGGAATTAATTGTACCTTAGTAACGTGTGGCAACGTAGAAAAACGGATTGGTTACCCAATACGCAAGAATGTGTCCACGTTTTATGTAGTAGAGACAAATGCACGAGCTGTGATTGGTTCACACTCCATCCAATAACAGTTCAGCTCATCCAGTTGCCAATCTCTTAAATAGCTATGTATTTATTTCTCCTTATATATTCAATATTTTTACTTGAAATTTGGTACACATTAGTTTAGTACAAAAACTAACAACTTGTAAAAATATAGTAACGTAGGTTTATAAATAAGACATGTGGTTTTTTTAACATAGAGTGAAACCTTCTCGTTGTAACTTGTTTCTGACAAATAGTTAGAATCTTGTTGAAAAAACTGTTTTTTTATATAGGTTGCCCTAATAGCCTAAAAATCAGAGGTTAGCTTACAAATGTTCGGACTAAATGACTAAACTTTTCCAAATTGGGTTCGCTATACGGAGGTTCTGAACCCAAAATCGACGAAGATTCGGGTTCGGATTCGGAACCTAAAAAAAGGTTCGCGCGCCCAGCTCTGATCAATTCAATATTAACACTGTAACTATCACGCATATGAAAATACTAAGCCATACAAAGCAGTCAAAATGACTGCTTTGATTTGATCGAAATATATTTGATCGAAATATATTTATTTTAAAAACCGAAAATGGGATGGTAATATTATTTAATATAATAAATTTCTTATGTAATACATGTAACTCTTATGTAATACATATAACCAAAGATAACAAGTTCAAAAGTATGAAGAGAAACTTTTTCCACCCCTTATATTAGCGATGAAATCCATAAAAATTGAAATTGATTTGCAATGTATGCTGGCAGTTCGTAATATGGATACTAGGGTGGAGCGTTATTTCAACTTTTTCAAATTTGAATTTGCATTAGTGCGAAAAAGTTGTTGGTATACTTAGTTTGAATGTAAAGAAAATTTCAGACCTGTAGGATGTCATCTTCATCTGCCACCATAGCTTCGAAAAATTATGAAAAACTGGGGCCATTAAAATATTTCCAAAAAAAAAAAAAAATTTCGTCCATCAATTTCGCATTAGTGATAAAGTTCATTTGAAAGGTATATTATTATTACATTTCAAATTTGAAATCATTGTTACATCATCTTCATCTGCCACCTGAGTTTCGAAAAATCGAAAATTTGTGAAAAATTGCATGCCATTAAAAATTTTTCCCAAAATTTAAATTTCGTCTAATGATTTTGCGTTAGTGATAGATTTAATTAAAAAGATTTATTATAATTAGCTTTCAAATTTGAAATCATTGTAGCTTCATCTTCATCAAGCAGCATGAAAATATCGTTCAATGGTCGTTTTTACATAAATTCAAATTGAAAATAAACTTATGAATTTATTCCTTCTCACCTCAATTGGCGATAAAGTGATGTAATCATTATTGTTCTGAATACTACTCTCAAATTCCAAGCTTGTAACACATGATCTTTTACTGGTTGACAGACGTTTCGTCGACAGACGTTTCGCCGACAGACGTTTCGTCGACAGACGTTTCGCCGACAGACGTTTCGCCGACAGACTTTTCGTCGACAAGACGTTTCATCGACAAATTTTTGTAAATGGGATATTAACAATTTCTAATGTTACAAAACATATACTTTAACAGAACAATGTATCAAATGATCAAATTACAAATAATAGAATAATAGTAGGGAAAATATATTTATATCGTTTTTCTACTTTAATAGGTACTAAACCAGAACTACTCGATAATACAAAATTATTTTAGAGTAATTTGAAAAATTGTATATGCAACACAAATTATATCGTACCAAATAATTAAATCATTGAAAACTTAAGGACTAAATTAAAGCACAAAGAGCATTTTTTAAATTAATTCTTTGTCTATAAGTAGCCTCGTGTCACAACTGCCTCGCGAATCTTGCCATGTTGGCTCGGGTAAAGGTGTCTTATCGAGTACTTTGAGAAGATTGATAATGATACCCTAGTTCTACAATATTGTGTAATAAACTCATATTTTTCTCGGAGAGGATTTTAATATTTGTTTCTTACATTATCAAAATATGAAAATGGGAAGCCGTTTCATTTTCTATTTTAACCCAACTACTTGTTTCTTAAGAATAATTTTTTGGTAAAAAAAATATATCGATAAACATTCAACGGCGAGTTCAATTTTTATAAAATCGTATAATATAATATAGGATTACCACTGATAATGGCTTGCCAATGACAAAACTGACGATATAAATCTTATTATTATGGAACGTAAATTGTTGAAAGGAAACTGTTTTAAATTTTAAACATCACAAACGTAACTCGACCCAAAAGTATTGAATTACATTAAAATAATTTGTTATCATTGTGTAGTTTTGGTTTAATATTAAAATAGAAAAACTATTTAAATAAATTTAATAATTTTCATCATTCCATTTTGTATTTTGATCGTTATTCTGTTAATGATTATGTTTTGTAATGTTAGAGTTTGTTAATATCCCATTTACGAAAATTTGTCGACGAAACGTCTTGTCGACGAAAAGTCCTGTCGACGAAACGTCTTGTCGACGAAATGTCTGTCGACGAAATGTCTGTCGACGAAATGTCTGTCGGCGAAACGTCTGTCGAGGAATCGTCTGCACACCCTTTTACTGCGGCTTGTGCCCAAAAATGGTTTTCATAACGAATACTCACAGATATCCAATTGACATTTGTATAGGTACATTATCAAAATTCGCTGAGGACGGCTCTTAGTTTATTTCAAAGTATTTTGAAACAAATCCAGATGTATCCACGTTAAGGTGGCTGTACATCGAGTTCCATCCCATCCGTCGCAACCTCTAAACCAATGATGGGCAAGGTTCTCTTTTAACACTGGAAAAAATATTTCTTCTCTTCAAATACTGTAAATTTCTTCCTTCTATCAATTTTGCTTTTATGAATCCATCTCTGGCCATTTCTCTGACAACTGAAGTAGAGGCTTTAGTGACCATCTTGATGTATCGTTCCACAGCTTGAGTATGGTTACAAAAAGGAGTAATTGTTTGAAAATTTTCTTTATCCACTAAAGCATGCTGCAACTCTTCTGTACTGATGCGTCGTGTTGATGGTGGCTCCTCCAATTGGGAATTTATGCTCAGGTGATAGGCAGGTGTATCGAACTCTAATTTCTGCATTATGACTCTCTCATGAATTTCTTGAGTCTGATCTAGATTTCAAAATCTACAGTTCATTGATTTCGAGGGGATTCATCGCTAATCATTGAAAGAAGAAGGTTCTCCGAATGGGCCAAAATACGCATTGTTCTTGATTACCTTGTCTACAATTTCTCTTAATTTTTTGGGCAAGTATATATATGATTGTATCATTCATAAGAAGTATTTTGAAATCTACTAGAACCGACTCGAGAGTTTCTTGAGAAACTCATAATGCAGAAATTGCATCTAACTATCGCTTGAAGATAAATTGCTACGATAGGCAATTGGAGGAGCCACCATCAACACTGCATCAGTACAGAAAAGTTGCAGCGTGATTTAATGGATAGAGAAAAATTTCGAACGATTGCTCATTTTTGCAGCCATACTAATGCTGTGGAACGATACATCAAGATGGTCACAGAAGTATCGACCTCAGTCGTAGGAGAAAAGGCAAGAGATGGATTTATAAAAGCAAAAATTGAAGGAAGGAAGAATTTTTCAGTACTCTAAACGAAGAAAGATTTATTCCCGTGTTAAACTTCCCATTTTTGTTGTATAATAAGGAGAACCTTGTTCATCATTGGTTTAGAGGTTGAGATGGGTGGGGTGGAGCTTGATGTACAACCACCTCCACCTGGTTAGACCTGGATTTTTTTTAAATACTTTGAAATAAACTAAGAGCCGTCCTCAGCGAGTTTTGATAATGTACCTATACAAATGTCAATTGGATATCTGTGAGCATTCGTTATGAGAACCATTTTTGGGCACAAGCTGCAGTAAAAAAAGATCATGTGTTGCAAGATTGGAATTTGAGAGTAGTATTCAGAACATTAATGATTACATCACTTTATCGCCAATTGAGGTGAGAAGGAATAAATTCATAAGTTTATTTTCAATTTGAATTTATGTAAAAACGACCATTGAACGATATTTTCATGCTGCTTGATGAAGATGAAGTCACAATGATTTCAAATTTGAAAGCTAATTATAATAAATCTTTTTAATTAAATCTATCACTAACGCAAAATCATTAGACGAAATTTAAATATTTGGGAAAAATTTTAATGGCATGCAATTTTTCACAAATTTTCAATTTTTCGAAACTCAGGTGGCAGATGAAGATGATGTAACAATGATTTCAAATTTGAAAGATAATTATAATATACCTTTCTAATGAACTTTATCACTAATGCGAAATTGATAGACGAAAATTATTTTTTTGGAAATTTTTTAACGGCCACCAGTTTTTTATAATTTTTCATTTTTTTTGAAGCTCTGGTGGCAGATGAAGATGACATCCTACAGGTCTGAATTTTTTTTACATTCAAACTAAGTATACCAACAACTTTTCCGCACTAATGCAAATTCGAAAAAATTGAAAAAACGCTCCATCCTAATGGATACACATTAGGTACAAATAAAATTCAATTTTCTTTTTATAAAATAACTTTAAATTCCGTGGAAATAAAAAATATTAATAAAAGTAACAGGAGGCTGCAGTTCGTAATATTGATACACATTGAATAAAAGTCTTTCGGCACACGGTTGTTTACAGATTACCAGTTTCAGTTCAAATGAATGCTTGGTATCTGGTGTGTAAGGAAATGCTATTGTCTCAAAAACAATGTAATCAATTTCAATGATATTCCACACCATCTTTGTGTTTCTCATTATATTAAAAGACAATAAATTTCATATCTCCACCAATAATAATTTAATCAACGAAAATTGGAAAGTGCATAGAATCAGTGTTGAATAACAGAAAAATAATGACTTCGGATAAAAAGAAATCTGAATAAAAACGATCAGAACAAAACTAATACGGAAAAATACGGTTAACAGAAGATTAACACATGGATAAAAAAATCCAGAAAAAATAAGTCTGAGAAAAAGAATCAGGGGTGACGAAAAAATTCTGTTTCTTTATTTTTCTTTTTACTGATTTTTCTGTTACTCGGATTTGTTTTTTCCCGCATTAATTTTTCCCGAATATATTTTGTTATGTATTCGGATTTGTTATTTTTCTGTAATCCAGTTTTTCTGTTTTTCCAATATTAATTGTTATGGTCGTTGGAATCGTATCTTATTTATTTTTCATGCAACCAACATATACCTAAACATCAGGATGAATTCCTGATTTTTAAAAATACGGATTTTAAAATAAATCTGGATATTCAGTCACCGAAGATTGAGTAGTGACGGTGATTAAATGAAATGTTGGGTTTGAAGTATCAAAGTTACCATATTTGTTAAAATGTAATTTTTGTAAGCACATTGGACGAACTAACCTAAAACCCCGTTTACACGCTACGATAAATTGAAGCGATTTATTGAACTAAGAGATCGTAACAATTTATCAGATGATTGAGACGGTGTTTACACGCAACGATTTTTACTCCAATATTTTCATTTTTTACTAGCCGTCATGGAAGAAACATTATGGCTATTAATTTCATCATTTAATATCATTTTTTTTGTATCCTTAATAGATAGTTGTTCTGCGCACTTCATAATTGTGTAATAACCTGGCAGGAGGGGTGTGGGGGTATGCATATATTTGATGTTAAGGGGACCGTCTCCCTAAATTAAAAAAAGTTAATTAATTAATGTACAAAATTTGAAATTTTCAGGGTTAATACAACTACGTTAATGGAGTATTTTTCACTTTTTTTCGTCTTTGCCTCCTTCACCCCTCACCCCCGAAAAGAAAAACAATCAGGGAAGTACCTTCAAAAGGCATTAACTCGTACAATTTTTGGGATCTTTCCCACCAGATGTAATTTAAATTAATTTTTATTATTATGTATTTTTGTCCATAGAATCCGAAAATCAAAACCGTTTTTTGTAGAAACCAATGTTTTTTGAGATATGAGAGTTTAAATTTATTTATTTCCTATGTATTACTGAAGGATTGAGAACTTTGAAAAAACTCGTGTTTTCATTGAAATTACTTAAACAATATAGATTTTTACATGAAACAGTAATGTAGTTTGTTGTATCCGCTAGTTTGTTGTACTACACATTCCATGATTGATTAATGACCTGGCAGGAGGGCTCGGGGGGTGGCACGCCCCCCGAAATATATATACCATTATACCTTATAGAGATCAGACGTATGTGTCCTGAGTAGCTGCTGAAACTGTAAAAGAGAATCGCATAGACTTTCCGTTATTGGTGAAAATGTCTCGTGGGAGTAGATCTAAATCTCCAATAAATGAACTATCTGATGTCAGCACTGATACTGAGTCTGAGAGTGAAATTCCATCACTCAAAACAAAAGCTGATCAACTCGCACAAACAATACAAAAACTCAAAAACTTTAAACCTGAAATAAAGAAGAGAGGCAGACCTAAGAACATCGACAGCGAAAACAACAGGGAAGACAACAAGGATATAGTTCCCCTCCTAGAATCTATGCTAGACTTCTCCCTCCAGATTCTAAAAAGGGTTGACATACTAGAGAAGAGAAACTACCACTTAGAAGCAAAAATAGACCATATTCATCTGAACGGCACGCCTAGCCCAACTAACTCATCTTCTCCCCAAACTATCAAATTCTACAGTCAGGTAGTGAGTAGACACCACGAGCCGTTAGGTCAGGTTCCCGAACTGCGTAACCTCAGCTCACGCATAGATCAAATAGAGCAGGACTCCTTGGCTCCTTTCATCAAAATTGACGGACACTTGATCGATTCCATCATTCAAAAGGAACAAGGAAAAGAGTGTTGACCTGAAGAAGGAGGTAGCGACCTTAATCAAAAGCAAACTACCTAGCTTCAGTGAAGACGAAATTGGAGACACCAGAGTCGTAGGTCGCGAGAAAAAACATCTTAAGGTGAAACTAAAATCGAGAGAAGGAAAACTGGACATTTTGAGAAAATTCAAGATAGAGAAACCTGCAGGCATCTTCGAAAGCGAGTATCTAACTAAACTTAGGGCTCAACTTCTTTTCAAACTTAAACAACTAAGGAAAAATAATACAAATATTAGCACTACAGTGTATATATACGGAGATAATATATGTGTTAAAATACCTGTTAGTTCGAAATATTTCATTATCAATAACAATTCAAGTTTTAATTCATTTTGTGTATCTCAAAACGTAATTAACCCTGACAACCCTAATGTATCGACAGAATAGAGAAGTTCTTTTTAACGATCACGATAATAACCATTACCCTAATGTGAACTGCAATATTATCACTCCCCATCAATTATCTCATTTTATTCTTCCTGACGAATCTGTTAGTATTTTAAATGTCAATATAAGAAGTTGCAGGAGAAACTTTCCAAAATTAGAAGCTTTTTTAAGTCTCAGACAAACTAAATTTGATTTTATTTGCCTAACAGAAATATGGCTAGATGCTTTAATCGATAATTGTTTTAATATTGAAGGGTATAATAAATTTACAACGTATAGAAATAGGAACGGAGGAGGAGTTGCAATTTATTGTAGTATGAATTTTAACGTAGATAGAATAGATTCCCTCTCTTTTATTACAAACGATTTAGAAATTTTAGGCTTGCAAATGAACATTTTTAACGAGAAAATAAAATTAATATGTTTATATAGACCTCCTTCTTATTCCATTGATATTTTTAATGATTATCTTAGTGATTTTATAATGCCGTCTATTGCTAATTCTAAAACTATTTTATGTGGTGACTTCAATATAAATCTTTTTAATCCGTATGACCTAAATAGCATAAATCATTTTATAACTGTTATGACAGGACATTGTTTTTATCCATTAATAGATAAACCAACCAGATATTCTACTAATGAAAACTCCAATCAATTTTCTCTTTTAGATCACTTCTGGCTAAATTTTAATCCCCATAATCATATCAATTCTGCAGTAGTACAATACGACATTTCTGACCACAGACCTATTTTATTCTATTTTAAAATCAAAACAGAGAAAAAAAAAATTTATTACTTTCCGAAAATCTGATAATATCCCTAATCTGAACTCATTTATTAGGAAAATTAATCCACAATATTTTAACACAATTGATCATAATGATCCTAACACATCAGCTGAATTCTTTCAAATAAAATTTATTATGCATTCCAGAAAGCCTTCCCACTAAAAAAATTAAAATAAAAAACACCATGAAACGCCCCAAATGGATAACTGACGACTTGAAATTTTTAATCAATAAAAAGCATGATCTTTTAAAACTAGCAATAGAGACCTTATTTTTAAACGCTCCTATAATTATTTTAAAAACATTTTAACTTCCGTTATTAAACAAGCTAAAAACCTATTTTACCAATTGAAACTTAACTCTGTTAAAAAGGACTAGAAGAACATGGAATCAAATTAATTCATTACTAGGAAGAAATTCTAAGACTAAAGATTTCAAGATTAAAAATGACGGACAGTTGGTTTCCGGAAAAGAAATGTGCAATATTTTTAACAATTATTTTACTTCCATAGCCGAGCAACTCGTTCAGCAATTGCCTACAATACCCGATAATCATTTTAGAATTTTAACCCCTTATAATTTTAATACATGCACTTTTAATCCTATAACAGTGCCTGAGGTCAGAAATGTTATTTTATCCTTCAAAAATAAAAATGTACATAAAAATGAAATTAAACCTGCAATATTATGTGAAGTTGTGAACATCATCAGTCCTTTTTTAACCGATATTTTTAATTGTTCTTTTAATACACATAACTACCCTAATTGTTTCAAGATAGCCCGTGTCATCCCTATTTTTAAATCAGGAGATAAATATAATATAGCAAATTTTAGACCAATTACTACATTACCAATTTTTAATAAAATATTCGAAAAAAATTTATGCAATAGATTATCTAGTTTTATTTCATCAAATAACATTTTATCAAGTCACCAATACGGATTTAGAGAGGGTATGTCTACCAATTTAGCTATTTTAGAATTTTTATCCTTTGTTTATAAATCTTTTAATTCAAATTCCTATTGTGTAGCTTTCTTTCTTGACCTTAAAAATGCCTTTGACACTGTAGATAAAGATCTCCTGTTAAAGAAATTGGATCACTACAGTGTCAGAGGTAATTTTAACTTGCTTTTTAACAGTTATCTTAGCAATAGACGGCAACGTGTACATTTTAATGATTTTACTTTTGATTTTAAACCAATAGTTACCGGTCTATTTCAGGGTTCTGTTTTAAGTCCCCAACTTTTTAATATCTTTATCAACTATTTACCAATTTTAGCTGAGAATAATAATTTTAGTTGCACTTTGTTCGCAGACGACGCAGTTTTTTACGTTAGGGACTCATCTTTTGAAAATATTTTTAATAGGGTGCAATCCTTTATTGACGAACTTTCAAAGTGGTTAAATTTTAACAAGCTGACTCCAAATGTAAATAAAACTAAACTAATGATTTTTAACGCTAGGTCCCATAGTCAATACCCTGGGATAAATTTTAATGATAACAGAATAGAATTTGTTAATGATTTTAAATACTTAGGCCTTTTAATCGACAACAAACTAACTTTTAAACCCCACATAAACCAAACATGCAAAAAACTCAGTCAAGTTAGGGGTATGATTTATTCAGCCAAACATTATTTTAATCGAGATACTTTACTTTTAATTTACTACTCTCTAGCTTACTCAGTTTTTAGTCAATATATTATTTTTTATGGAAAAACTTTTAACGTCCACTTGCACCCTTTGAAAGTTTTAATTAACGATATTTTAAGAATAATTTTGAACGTAAAGAGAAATATAAATAATGTACCTTTAATGTCAACAAATGATATGTATTTTAAACTGAGTATTTTAAAATTTGAAGACGTCTGTAATTATTTTTTATTGTCGTTTTTAAGGAGAGCATTATATGAAGACCCTTCGATTTTAAATAAATATTTTAACGATTTTATCCCTGCTCATGACCACCAAACTAGAAGTTTCAGGTTAATTTTACCCAGAATTAGATTAGAAGTTGAGAGAAATTTTACTATTTTTAGATCTATTGAAGCTTTTAACAATTTACCTGACATTTTATGTAACCCTATGTCCAATTTCAGTTTTAAAAAGGACTATCGAAAATATTGTTCAAATCTTTATGACCCTAGTTATTAATGATAGGATTTTACTTACTTGTTATCCACTTATTTTACTTTGACATATTAATTCAGACCGGTAACTTAGGTAGGTTTTATATTTGAGATAGGTTTTATGTTTTAAAGTAGGCTTATCACTTCATGTATGTTTTATACTATTAGATAGGTTTTATGTTTTAAAGTAGGTTTATGATTTTACATAGGTTTTATACTATTAGATAGTTTTTGTGTTTTTTAAAATAGGTTTACAAATTTTAGTAGATTTTATACTTTTAGATTCTATAAGTCAGTGATAGACTTTTAAAGAATCAGACTGTTTCATATTTTAAACATTGTATTAGGCTTATATTTTTGTATTTTTTATAAACAGAATTTCAATAAACAATAAAACAATATATATCGAATATATTTCCAGTTTCCGTGATATTTTCAATTTATTACTTCAATGCTGATATATGTGTAATGGGGGGCGTGCCGCCTCCCATACCTCCCTGCCAGGTCTTTAAACTATCATGAAGTGTGCAGTACAACAAACTAGCGGATACAACAATCTGCATTACGGCTATCTTTGACCAAAAACCGTGAAAACACAAGTTTTTTCAAAGTTCTCAATCCTTCAGTAATACATAGGAAATAAATAAATTTAAACCGTCATATCTCAAACTATTAGTTTCTACAAAAAACGGTTTTGATGTTCGGATTCTTTGAACAAAAATACATATAAAAGAAATTAATTTTGAATTAAATTTGGTGGGGGTCGTCAAATGGGAAAGATCCAATTTTTGAGCTAGATTCATAATGTTGCTTTCATCAGTTTGTCAGCAAAGTTACAGAGCTATTTTTCCAATTTCGCCTAAGAAAAATTGTAAAACAGTTTTTTCCAATTAATTAAAAAAATCTCATTTTACCTCCTCACACATAGAGAAATTTGAAAAAACCCGTCTTTAACTTTGTGAAGAAAATGAAAGAAATCCCATGTCTCTAGCTCAAAAACTGTAGAAGTTGATGCCTTTTGAAGTCGAAAAAATGTACTTTTCAGGAGAGCCATTTTACTGAAATTTTTGAGGAAAAGAATTGTTCAACTCAATTAATTCTGGTTCCATAAATTAGCGTTGAGACTCTTGTTTGGGTGTTGTGTCCTCTTTTTGATGCATCTAGTCAATAAATCATTTTTTGATGAGAAATACAAATAAACCCTCAATACCTGTGCTGACAGGTCTTCTGACAGACCTGACAGGTATAATTTACAATATTGTAAATCTGTTTATGAGATGGACAAGATTGTTTTCACTTTTAGATTGTTTTCAGTTATAATATTTTACACGTTATCTGGAAAACTATAAGACATCATTTTATGCAAAAAAAAATCTATTTTTGTTTTCAGATTTGATGGAGACGTTCCCCTTAAATGAGCTAAAAGTAGTTTATTATTATTTAGTGTGCATGGATGGGCAATAAATTTTTAAAATCAATCGCAATTTTATGGCAGAGTAAGTAAAATTTGTTCACTTTGAGGCTAATTCCGTACTTTGAACTATACATTCATTATACAGGATATCATTATAGAAGAGTTCTACTGTATATAAAAATGCATAGCAAACTTTTATCCATTTTTAGAGACTGAACAAATTTTGTTCACTATACAGGCTAGTTAATCATTACTCAGGACTCTATCAATCAGGACGGTTCACCATATAGGACTTCATTATAGAGAAGTTGCACTGTATAGTGTATAATGACCTGGTAAGGGCTTTGCCCCCTGATTTCGTTTATCAGTATAGCAATTTGTATAATTTAAGTTTCGCCATTATTGTGGACTTTTTTCCTTGTGCTTTATTCTGTGTGGGCATTTTCCTGTGAGCTTTTTTCCTGTGGCGATCTTTCCGGGAACCGTTAAAATTATATACATCACGTTCCATATCGTTTATGATGAAATCCAAAATCTCCCAAAGTGCATCGAAACTACATCAATAATTAGATATATATCTATTATATTATTACCAGTATATGTATAAAACTACAGAAGTGTCATGATGTAAATTCGATTGCTTTAAAATATCTCTTAGTGTCTTCGAATCGCTTATTATCAGACCCGATTTCCATCAATGCGCTAGCTATGGACATAATAATTAATAATGTGAGATTTTGGCAGCTTAGCCTTGAATGGAGAAGAATAAAAAACATCTCAAAAACTCCACCTCTTGAATGGGGGAGGGGGTCCTTCGTCGAAACGTCAGTGGGGGTATTTTTTGTCTATATGATAGAATAATTTATTTTCAGTGGAACCTCATAATTAGTGGGAATACCGAATACGCACCAGATAACTCGATGAATTAGGAATGCTATTTTGCAGTAGTCTCCCTTGTGAAAATTTTGAGGTACAGAAAATGAGATTGTTACGGAAACTAAACTAATTAGGTTTTACTGTAATAATTTTTTAACTTCATTGTCGTTAATATTATTTCTACGTAATATAATAAATTATGAAATAAAGAATAAGAAAACCGTTCAGAGACTAAAAATTGATACTAAAAAGAGTTATAATCTGCAACCGGAATTGAAGTTGAGGCCTCGTGTTCAATACACTGCAGACACTACAGTAACTCTGACAATAGATCAGAAACATATGAATTTATTTTACAATGATATTAGATGTATGAATTTTAAAACATGTTTACATCTAACGGTACGGATAGAAGCAACCTGCATTATTAATCTAATTTGATAAGTAATTACATTAAAGGTCCCCTCCAAGCAAATATTTTTATTGCCTTATTCAACGAGGCTAATGTTTCTTATCATTTTGCTGCAAACCGCATCGAATTTGGTAGCATATTTTTAATTCTATATGCTTTTAAATATTTTTATAATCAAAATCTACAAAACCTATTTTATTTCCGACTTACTAATTTACGAAATTTTCAGCCTGAAGAAAAAGAATGTACACCATTTGTTTTGATTGTCAACTAGGTAATAGGTTTAATAAATCCATCTAATATTCGTGTAAAGGTATAAAATTGAATGAACTCATAATAGAAACGTTTATATACTTTAGGAAACAATTGATATCTAAATTAATTTAAATAAAGGCCGAAAACGCATGGTTTGTTTATAAAATTCAAATTTGTAATCAAAACAAAGAGTGTACAATCTTCTTTCTCAGCGTCAGATTAGTGATTCGCTCAATTGTTGCTCACAGAGTATTGAAAAACTTTAAAAACTAATTATAAAATATATACTGAACCGAATTGTATGCGGTTTGCAAAATAATGATCTTAGACCTTAGTTCTATATTATTATGTTATAAACTCATTTTTTCCCAGAGCCTGGAGAGGACCTTTAAGGGGATTAATTCAAATTTCAGCAAACATAATTTTTGTGACATAATTTGTTGAAAGTAATAGAAGTTCAAAAGCATGCTAGGGCAAAACACTATAGACTATTTCTATTTACTGTATAGTTGCAGTCTCTCAAATTTAGTCAGGCTACATTACTTCTCGTGAACTGTGCTATGAATAGGGTCTTAATTACAGGCAGGCCCCGTTTTTATTACCTACCAAAATCACGACTCAGATTTATTACAATTGGTAATAAGAGTGAGACAGGACTCGTAATTATTATATAATGATAAATTTAAACATTATTTCCTATGAGTTAGACTGAAAGACTATGGTCTGAGGGCTCGAATTAGCGTATATTGTGTGTTTTTGGCAGGATCAGCTAATGCAAGGGTCTGTGATGAATGTTCAAAGTAGTGAACGAATTAAAAGTATTAAATCTCAACCGTAGCTTAACTCTCATTCAGTATAGTCGAGTAAATTAGTTTAATACTTTGATTTATAATTTTATATAATTGTGTTACATTTTAACAAACTGCAATTATACAGTAGCGAGCATAAGTTAAGGGACAGTGTGAAAAGTTAAACATTTTTGTTTACTGTGAAAGAACTAGACTGCGAAAATACGTGAAACTTAACAACAACAAAAGTTACACATCCTGTGGGTATTTGGTAGAAATATTAGCGAAATCAAACACATATTTACCAAAATATATAACTTTTGCCATCAGAGGACGAAAAAGACACCGAGCTAAAGTTAAGGGACAGTTATTAATAAACGGGTATAAACTGAATAGTCTTAGTTTGAATGACTGTTTCAATGTATTAAATTGTTACTAAAGGTCATCAAATTATTGGAACAAAACTATCGCCGCCATTACACCTGCTACACGTAATCAAGTATCTCTCTGTAATAAAATTCTTTTCTTTTACCATCACAAGGATGGAAAGTCACTTTCTGAATTGCAACTATCATATAAAGATCTAAGAGTGCTGTGCATCGCATTGTTAATACTTTTAAAGAGTGTGCTTCAATTGATGCAAAACGAGAATCAAGAAGACACCAAATTTTGTACATCTAATTAGCCAATGGTTAATGCAATAACAACTGTTCCTTAACTTTTGCTCGGTGTCTTTTTTGGTCTCTGATGGCAATAGTTGAATAGTTAAGTAAATATGTATTTGATTTTGCTAATATTTCTAGCAAACACTCACAGTGTTTGTAACTACATTGTTGTTAAGTTTCACGTTTTTTTCGTTTACCAGTTTCTTTGCTATAAACAAAACTGTTGAATTTGTTTCACTGTCCCTTAACTTATGTTCGCTACTGTATGCGGTATATATTCTTGACAGAAGGGTAAATTTATTAAAATTAATTGGGATGTATAATTTGTAAATATTAATATTAGGCTTTTTACTTATTACTAAGAATTTTTTCCCAAAGGATAAGACCTTCGAAATTATTTCATAAAGTATCCGCCGTAGATGGCCTGTGAACTTTTGTTCTTGGTCTGGTATAGAACTCTTATAATGTGAGAGAAACCTTTTGGTTAGAGCAGAGGGTTAGTTTGGGAGTTCACAGGGGCAATGCTTTCAGTATCCTGACGTCGGTCAAGGAGAAATAGGATGACTGCAGTTTGGGTGTTGCCCTGTGACCTGCTATAGGTACCTCACAGTCGGTTAGAGGCCACTACCATTGTTGATGGTCGTAAAGCAGATAAGCATAACTTTTGTTTTTTAATGTTCATTGTCTAAATAAAGATATTTGTTTTTTAATTATTTAAAGAAGGTCTGCTTCTTCTTATAGCCTTTTGAAAAAATTGCACTATTTAGAAAGGTACAATCCGATTGAATAGAAGTAATTCCTACATCTTCTATACGTATTAGAAAACAGGGAGATAAGAGAAGGAATTTCCAAAGTCGAATTTATTCTTTTAAAACTACGTATCTGTTTTCGTACCTCTGGTCGAAGTATAAATGCAGATATCGTTTGGAAACAGACATTCCGACGCCAAGATAATGCAGTTACAACCATGTATCGGTTTTCGTGTTTCTACTCTAAGTGTAAATTCAAATATCATTTAGAATCAGACATTCCGATATCTACTATGAGTCGAAATGGTTGCTAAGTCGATATCCGATAGAAATAGTTACATGAGTTTCTGTGTTTGAAACAATATTTGATTTTAATGAATAAAAACTAATCCAGTAGACAAAATATAAAATAAATTATCAGCAGTATGTTGCGGAGTGTTTGCTAAAGGGGCCTTTACACGGTAAGTGCTCAGTGCCACTTTGTGGTGACACTGCTCTATGCCACGCCCACTTTGCTACTTGCCCCACCCTTTTTGGCAAAACTTGGTGGTGACCAAGCTATCGCTCTGAGAGCGAACGCTCACCACAAAGTGCCACTGTCTGTCAGTAGCGATTGTCAGACAATCAACAACCCCTTTCATTGGCCTAGTTGAAGAGCACCCATGCCTATGGAAAATAAAATCAAAATATTATAAAGATAAAACACTAACAGCGTTAGTGTTTAATAGCATATTAGATGCTAACCACGATACTAAAGTGTCAGTGCCCACCAAAGCACATTCTGCTCGTGTAAAGGCACTGAGCTAATTGGTGGGCAGTGTGGTGAAAAAAGTGTGGTGAATAGTGGCACTGACCAGTGCTCGTGTAAAGGCCCCTTAAGGGTAGCTGAGAGACAAGTTACTCCACAGTGATCAGTTTTAGTTTATCTGCGGTGATGTTTGATTGTGATCTATAGCTGCTCCGTGAAGCAGTTAGCCGGTATGGTTTTATAACTTGTAAATTCAATAGATAATTTCGTGAAATAAAGTGCTCGTAGTGTTGTAACAGAGAATTATGTTACTGAATTTGTGTAATTGAAGAAATCTTTATTTAACATTGGCTAAACAACTTCACTTGTAGGTAGTAGCTATAGGGTGATGAGAGTGTATTGCGTACAGGCATAGCTAATCTTGTACTTCAATTTGAAACTATTTAGCTATAATGTTTGGTTAGTAATTTCAAGTTTTTAATTCTGTTGCCGTTTATTGTTAGATTAATACCTTCATATTTGCTTTGATTTGATGATTTTTCGGTTCAGGGTATTTCTAATAAAGTAACGTAATGGAGGAACCTGATTGGAAGATTCGTCTTTTCAATAAAAGCAGGTTAACAAGGTTTCGACTTTTTTTTATCAGCCATAATAATAAATGAACGTAATGGAGGCACCTGATTGGAAGATTCGTCTTTTCAATAAAAGCAGGTTAACAAGGTTTCGACTTTTGTTATCAGCCATAATAACTTAACGCAATTTAGACAGCTTGACATTGAAAATAAATTTTTTCGGTAAATTTACTTACTTGAATTAGAGAGTTCTAAGTTTTATTTATTTTGAAACGAGATTCAGAAAATCATCAAATCTATAATTTAGTTTTGCTAATTATATTGTACTTCATAATGGTTTCATTTAAAAAATTTAAATATAGTTAAGTTATCGGTTTGCAGAAATTAACATGGATACCAATGATTTATTGAAAGATGTGCTTGAAAAGCCATCTGTTAAAAAACCTGATGGTATGATGACTACGGGGAAGTAAATTGATGAACCTGGTCAAGAGAAATTTTCCAAATCCAGTACTGATACCGTCAAGGATAAGAATTCCAAAAGTGGTGGCTCGTCTGTTAATTCCGAAAAAGGGAAAAAGAATGAAGGACAGGAGAAAGGTTCGGATATTGGCGCTATTTTGCTGGACGGATTCAAAACTTTGAAGGACTCTATGGAATCCATGGGCGTCAACATCGCGCAACAAGTTAGCGAGGAAATTTGCAACACTCTTGAGTTTGGTTTTGATGAAGAGGATGAGTGTTGTGAGGATGACATGCCTGTTGAGAACGAGCCTCAGGTACCAGGAAATGTGTTAGAAGATATCGCAAAGGATTTTCAAGTGGAAGAAACGAAAGGTCCGGAGGTTCCTGCTGTTCTTGCAAAACTAGTTAATTCCCTCCTTGGAACTAAAACTAACGACAGTTCGATTTCTTCCAGAGAAAAGAAGAACTTGTACCCTAGCAATGTTCCTTTCGTTGAAGCACCGAAAGTCAACAAGATTGTCTGGGATGCAATGTCTGGTCCAAGCCGCAGCAGAGATATGTTAACCCAAGGAATTCAGAAGATTTCTTGATGAGTGCTATTCCGACTGTAAAAGTAATCGAGAAGCTTTTTGAAGCGAGGGATTCGCCCCAAGACTTGGATATAAACCAGTTAATTACTACTCTTTCAGATTCCTTGGCTTTTTTAGGTACAGCTAATCTCAAAACTATTACGAATCGTAGAGAGAGTATCAGAAGAGATATTCCTGATAAGTTAAAAGGATTGTGCAATCCTGATACCGAGTTTACTGGCTCTTTACTGTTTGGAGAAAATCTTCTGAGTAAGATTAAGGAAGTAACTGAAGCCAGCAAGGTTGCCAGTGAACTGAGGAAACCCGAGTCTGTGGGATATGCCCAAAGAGGTAGAGCTCGAGGAAGGTTCAGATCTGGTAGATTTCTTGGTAGAGGACGAGTTATAAGAGGGAGCATTTCAAGAATGGAAAATAGTACCAGAGGAAACTGATTCAACCCTTTCAACATACGTTTAAACTGTCGACGCCCCTGGACAAAGCGGTCATAGAGGGGCAAAAAGATTCTGAAGGTACCAAGGTGAACGAAGAAGAAAGGAAATTTGTAAGTGAATTTGTGGGAGGAAATATAAGTTTCTTTAGAGATTCATGGAAATTATATACTAATGATTTAAATGTGTTAGATATTGTTTCGGGTGTGAAAATTAACTTCATTGAACTACCTCAACAAGTTTTTGTACCGAAAGAAATTTCTTGTTCTGTTGAGGAGGGTGAAAGTATTGATTCAGAAATTGATAAATTCGTGAAGAAAGGAATTATTGAGAAAGTAGTGCATTGCAATGGAGAGTACATTTCTCATATTTTCACCAGACCAAAATCAAATGGGAAATTGAGAATCATTCTGAATTTAAGTAAATTGAATGAAAACGTTGTTTATGAGTATTTTAAGATGGAAATTTTTTCAACGGCATTATCTTTAATCGAACAAAATTGTTGCATGGGTTCTATTGATCTTAAAGACGCTTATTATTCTGTTAGTGTTGCTAAGGAATATAGAAAATATCTGAGGTTTATTTGGAGATCAGTTCTTTATGAATTTACTTGTTTGCCTATGGGACTTGCTTGTTCTCGCATATTTACTAAATTACTTAAACCCTTTTTCTGTTATCTTCGTAGTATTGGTTTAATGTCTGTTATTACTTAGATGATTCTTTGTTATTCGGAGATTCATTACTTAGCTGTGCTGAAAATTTTAAGAAAACTTCCAGTACTTTGGAAAATCTTGGTTTTACAATTAATCAAGAAAAATCTATGTTCAAGCCATCAAGAGTTGTAAAGTTTCTAGGATTTATAATTGATTCAGAAAAGATGATAGTCACTCTACCTGCTGAGAAAAGAGAGAAAATAATAAAGCTAGGAACTGAACTGTTAGCTTGCGAACAAGTTCTCATTTTGTCATTAGCTTCATTCATTGGCAATCTTGTTTTGAGGCAGTTCAAATGGGCCCTCTTTATTATAGGTACCTAGAAATTAACAAAACACTTGCTTTGAGGAAATGTAAAGGAGACTATAATGCATTCACGACTTTAAGTTCTGATTCTAAGAATGAAATAAATTGGTGGATAGAGAATGTTAATATGTCTTCCAAGGCTATTATAACCCCTGAAGTCGATTTTATATTTAATTCAGATGCTTCAAATTCAGGAGGGGGAGCTGTTTGGAATGAAATTAATACTGGCGGAAGATGGAAAGGTACTGAGTCAGTCTTGCACATAATCTCTTGGAGCTTAAAGCTATGTTGCTTGGTCTTAACTCTTTTTTTTTCCGACCCCAGACTGGGAAACATATTCGGATCAGAACTGATAGTATGACTGCGTTGTCCTATGTGAACAATTTAGGTGGAACTAGATCAGTTAATTGTCATAGAGTTTCGAAAGAAATTTGGGAATGGGCATTGCAAAGATCTGTATGGTTATCCCTAGATTTTTTGCCTGGTGTGTACAATACAGCAGCTGATGCTGCTAGTAGACAATTCATTGATGACACGGAATGGGCTATTCCACAAGAGTATTTCAGTAGAATTTGCAAAATTTTCGAACCTGCAGAAATAGATTTATTTGCTAGTAGACTAAATTTTAAAATTCCTGTTTATGTGTCATGGAAACCTGATCCGACTGCTTCATTTATTGATGCTTTTAGTAGGAATTGGCAGGATTTGAAATTCTATGCTTTCCCCCCTTTCAGTATTGTGGACGAATGTCTTAGAAAATTGCACTCGATAAAGCGAGTGGAATTATATTAGTCCCGCTCTGGCCAACCCAGCATTGGTTTCCAAAACTGATAAATATGTTTATTTCTGAGCCAGTTATTTTGCCTTTGAACATTCTCTACTTACCTTTCAGGGAAGAGGTTCATCAGTTGAACAAAAACTCCAGAATGATGGCGTGCTATGTATCAGGCAATTCTATGCTGATAAAGGATTTTCTGAAGACGTTGTCCAAATCCTTGCCTCATCATGGAGAGTTAATTCGACGAAACAATACCAAGTCTATATTAAGAAATGGTATAATTTCTGTCGTGAACGAAAAATTAATCACTTGTCGTCTGATGAAAAACTTGTTTTAGATTTCCTGGCTGAATTATTCAACAAAGAGAAGGCTATTTATAGTACTGTGAACACAGCTAGATCAGCCCTATCGACTTTAATTTGGAATTACAATGGATTGACTATTGGGAAATTTAACTCGGTCAGACGTTTCATGAAAAGTATTTATGAATTGAGACCACCAATTCCTAGATACGAATTTGTGTGGAATGTAAATATTGTGTTAGAGTATTTGAAATTATTTCACCCTGTTGATGAATTAATTACCATTGTGTCAATTACTTATAGACGTTCTTATTCTTCATGGAGCCGATTCTACAGAGACAACTTGTGAGATGTTCAGCTAGTATTTGGCTGGCTTATAGGATTCAGTTCTTAAGTTCTATTTGGCTGGTTAACATGTGCGCAGCTCCTGTGTTGTTGGCGTGAAGTGCTTCTCTTCTCGAGGGTTTGGTGAAAGCTCGCTGAATAGTTTGTATACTAATTATCTGTGCTATATTTTTTCTTAATTGTGCTATAATATGTGGTTATGTTTGCTCTTTTGGTTTAATAGATCTTAACTACGCTTGAGCGTAGGTAATTTTTTGATCAACGTACAGTTGCTAGTTAGGGTTTTGCTAATTTGTGCATACCTGGTACTACAAATTAGTATGAAATGAAACCTCTAGTTTACTTTTTTTTAAAGTTTTGGAATTTTGATAACCAAATGCTAATAGTTTCCATATTGTGGTTTTCTATGACTTCTTAGTAGTCCAATACACTTACCATATGCTAATAGGCACAGTTGTTAATTAAATACTTAACTCAAAAACTTACTTTGTAGCTACTATTTTTGTTAGTGTTTTGTGATTAAAGGCCGCAGTTAGCTACATGGACTGCAATTGTAACTAAATTAAATTTTGATTGAATCAAGTGGAATTTCGATAACCACAGGCCATATTGTATTAAAGTGGAATTTCGATAACCACAGGCCATATTGTACTAAAGTGGAATTTCGTTAACCACAGGCCATATTGTACTAAAGTGGAATTTCGATAACCACAGGCCATATTGTACTAAAGTGGAATTTCGATAACCACAGGCCATATTGTACTAAAGTGGAATTTCGATAACCACAGGCCATATTGTACTAAAGTGGAATTTCGATAACCACAGGCCATATTGTACTAAAGTGGAATTTCGATAACCACAGGCCATATTGTACTAAAGTGGAATTTCGATAAGACGTGGGACAGAGTGCGGATGTCCCTCGCTATATAGGGAAGAGGGAAATAAGACGTGGGACAGAGTGAGTATTCAAGACGTGGGACAGAGTGTGGATGTCCCCCTCTGCAAGACGTGGGACAGAGTGCGGATGTCCCCCTCTGCAAGACGTGGGACAGAGTGTGGATGTCCCCCTCTGCAAGACGTGGGACAGAGTGCGGATGTCCCCCTCTGCAAGACGTGGGACAGAGTGTGGATGTCCCCCTCTGAAAGGGGGACATATCTCTCTTTTGGCTCAAACTACTTCGGTTAATTGGGGTATATAAATATGTATAAGAAATAAAAAAGATCATACTAATTTATCATTGCAATTTCTTACTATATTGCATATAGTGTATATGTACATTTGGCTGTATATCAATTATTTTAATATTACTTATTGTTATATACAAATTAAATGGGAAGAAATGGAGTAAGAATTGTAGTGGTGATCTCGGGAATCGAACTCAGGACTCTAGTGTGATGTACTATTGATGCCTGCGATGGTACCACTCAGCTATCCTGCACATGGTAGAAGTAGTATTGAAAAGATCTTTATGCAACTTGATAACTTGCGTGCTTCTTAAAATTATTTAAAAAAATATAATTTAATATTCTACATTTTGGTATCTTTTATTTTTTAATGTAAATGATAAGAATGTGTATAAAGTTATTTATTAATATTTGTATCGATAATGTTAATTAATGTTATTAACTATACCTAATTATCTATAACTGTTAATTAATCTTAACTATAGTTACCTTCTGGTGGTATCACCACCTTATACCTATCTAGTTACTTACTAGAGTTTATTTATAACTACCTAGTAACCTACAAGTGATAACCACCAATATGTACCTACTGGTGGTTATCACTACTTACCTATTACGTAGTATTTATCAGTACCTACTTAGTTACCTACATTAATTACTGTTTGTCAATACCTACCTAGTTACCTACTGGTGTTTATCGTTGCCTACATCTGCTTATCAATACCTAATTAGTTACCTTCTTGTGTTTAACATCGCCTACCTAGTTGCCTACAACTGTATATAAATACCAATCTAGGTCCTAGTTACCTACTAGTATTCATCAATACCTACCTAGTAACCTACAACTATTTGGCAATTCCTACCTAGTTATCTACTAGTGTTTATCGATGCTTGTCTTGTTACCTATAACTGTTTGCCAATACCTACCTAGATACCTACCAGTGTTTACCAATACCTACCTACATAGTATACCTACAAGGTAGTGTTCATTAATCCGTACCTACTTACCTACTACCTAGTATTATTCATCAATATGCCTACCTAGATTCCTACATCTGTTTATGAATACCTACCTAGTTATGATACGTAAATAAAGCTTGAGATAGATATACCTTTTTGGTATAACTTTTTCCCGCGTAAAACAGACGAGGGACAGAGAGAGACATCCCGCGTGGGACATACGTGGGACAGAGAGAGACATCCCGCGTGGGACATACGTGGGACAGAGAGGGACAACCCGCGTGGGACAGAGAGGGACATCCCGCGTGGGATAGACGTTGGACAGAGAGGGACATCCCGCGTGGGACAGAGAGGGACATCCCGCGTGGGACAGAGAGGGACATCCCGCGTGGGACAGAGAGGGACATCCCGCGTGGGACAGAGAGGGACATCCCGCGTGGGACAGAGAGGGACATCCCGCGTGGGACAGAGAGGGACATCCCACGTGGGACAGAGAGGGATATCCCACGTGGAACAGACGTGGGACAGAGAGGGACAACCCGCGTGGGACAGAGAGGGACATCCTGCGTGGGACAGAGAGGGACATCCTGCGTGGGACAGAGAGGGACATCCTGCGTGGGACAGAGAGGGACATCCTGCGTGGGACAGAGAGGGACATCCTGCGTGGGACAGAGAGGGACATCCTGCGTGGGACAGAGAGGGACATCCTGCGTGGGACAGAGAGGGACATCCTGCGTGGGACATCCTGCGTGGGACAGAGTGGGACATCCTGCGTGGGACAGAGTGGGACATCCTGCGTGGGACAGAGAGGGACATCCTGCGTGGGACAGAGTGGGACATCCTGCGTGGGACAGAGAGGGACATCCTGCGTGGGACAGAGTGGGACATCCTGCGTGGGACAGAGTGGGACATCCTGCGTGGGACAGAGTGGGACATCCTGCGTGGGACAGAGAGGGACATCCTGCGTGGGACAGAGTGGGACATCCTGCGTGGGACAGAGAGGGACATCCTGCGTGGGACAGAGAGGGACATCCTGCGTGGGACAGAGAGGGACATCCTGCGTGGGACAGAGAGGGACATCCCACGTGGGACAGACGTGGGACAGAGAGGGACATCCCGCGTGGGACAGAGAGGGACATCCCGCGTGGGAAAGACGTGGGATGTGAGTGGGATTTAAGACGTGGGACAGGCGAGGGACATCCTGCTTGTGTAAGACTTGGGACGTGAGTGGGATTTCAGACGTTGTAAAGACGTGGGATTTCAGACGTCTGGAGACGTCTGAAATCTTCCGTCCCTCTCTGTCCCACGCGGGACAGAGAGGATATGGTTATCTGGGATATAGTGAAATCGCCTGCGATAAAGCGTGTTAGTGTTTTTGAATAAGTGCTAGAATCCTGGATACCGATAAAGAAAACAAGACTACCCATTCCCACATACAAATGATTTGGGATTTTTTTTTTTTTTAATTTTTTTTCCCTCTCGAAGATATCGCTTTGAGAATTTTATCCTATTAATGCGATATGTTATAAGGACAATCCTCTATGCATTAAGTACTATTAAAGCTTAGGATATGTAAAGCTTTAGTACCATGAAAGAGTCTAATTTTAATTACTTATACAATCACGTGCGGGAAATAATAAATTCCTGATTAAATGAAGTATTTTAACGTAAATTCAAATTTTTTCTATATTTAATCTTCAAAATAGTACTTGAATTAGAATTCGTAGAGAGTCTAATTAACTCTGTAAATTTCCGAAAATCATACAAAGCAGCAGCTACCTATCTATTTCAAAAATAAGTAGTTATGGAAGAGGCAGGAATCATCACTGCTAATTTTAATCTCTTTGCACTCGTGCAGCAGCCGCCTCTTCTTTCTTAAAACCATAAAATTCTTATTGACGATAATAAAGGTCGCAGGCTGAGCCAACGTTACAACTTTTTATTGGTCTTTTCCGAAAATCGTTCTTGGAACTTGGTTGTCTCATCTTTTACTGCGTTCTTTCGTGGCTAGAACATCTAGTTAGGCCGAGAAGAATTCTTGATCTAGCTTATTTTGGATCTATCAAAGACTCACAAATAGTATGGTTTATAATACTTTAAAAACTTACTTTAACTTACATTTCAACAATATATGGGTATACTAAATGTGCTTTAGCTTCTAAAAATTCTGACTCAAATGACATAAATAAGTAACTGCAGATAATTGTTTTTAAAGAATTAACTAACTCTAATGACAGTTTTTCTAGTAGACCAGTTAACTATGTGTCGCAATATACCTACTTTACCCTAATTAAGCTATAGGATTTTTTCCTCTGTAGCTACTTTCTTCCCTGACTCGGAGAATTGACCAAGAGTTGGAGACTGTCCCTGTAATTACGTGACCGCACTAGAGCAATAACTAGTTCAACTGGAAATTCGGTACACATAGTTAATAAAACCTCTTTTTCAAATTATTTCTTAATTTGGAAATTCAAAATTCTTGTCTATAGGTATGAAGATTGGTCATTGAGAAGATTATTTTTCGGTTACGTTTTCTCATTCCTAAAAACGTGGAGGCCTTCATTTATTTAAAAATTTGAAGCCATTGAATCTGCATATCCATTATGAACGTTATTAATTGGAACAGTGAAGAACTGAAGTTGGTTTTATGGAATATACTTTTCTCATTGCCTCTATTTATTCTGTAAATATAGAGAATAATTTCGTAGATATTTGAAATTCTGTAGAGTTGGAAAACACTTCTAACTTAAATAAGTTTAGATTTAAAGGCTCTACTTGTGAATCACGCAGTTTACTTAAGTCATGAATTCTATATTGGCAAAATTAAGAACTGAAAGTTACTGGTCTACGTACTATTTAATTTACTTTCTATTGATAGATGATTTCGTAAATTTAAATTTTCTTCCAATCACACTCCCACCAATCAAAATGGGTGTGTCAAACAGATGTTATAGAGGTGAATATCTGTTTGACACACCCATTTTGATTGGTGGGAGTGTGATTGGAAGAACGAATGTTGTAAGGTTTTTAGGTGTTGTCTTGGATAGTAATTTGTCGTATAAAAATCATGTTGATCATATTAGTATAAAAATATCTAGATGCATTGGAGTTTTGCGTAAAATTCATGATTTTGTTCCTATACCCATATTACATTCATTGTATTTTTCATTGATACACCCTTATATTACTTACGCATTAGAAGCTTGGTTTACTGCTCCCATGTACATTTCCAATAAAGTTAAAATTTTGCAGAAAAGAGCTGTTAGACTTGTTAATAGGTTGCAGTATGGAGATCATACTGTGGCAGTTTTTGGTAGTATGAAACTACTATCATTAGACAAACTTTTCTGTTATGCAGTTGGAGTATATTTATTCAAAACTCATTATATTTTAAATTATGATGCACAATTGTTAGGATCATTAAACAGTTTCAATGATGTACATAACCATAATACTAGATTTAACAATCAATATATTTTGCCACGTTTTAGAAAATTTAAATCTCAGTCATCGGTTATGTTTGTTGGAACTAAAACATGGAACGCTATTCCTTGGAATATAAAAAATTCAAGTTCCATTAGAGTCTTCAAAAGGTGTTACAAGACACATTTATTAAATTCATTGTGAGCTGTACATTCTGGTACCTTTATTATTCTTTGTTTTCATGTATTTTACGTAATACTTCATTTTTTTTTTAATTTACTATTAGGATGCCCTAGAAGCAACTGCTTTTCCGGGCCTGAGTGTTCCTTTCATGCATTGATTTGTATTCTTATTTTTGGCTGCTATACATCCCGAATAGCAGCTAACATTGTAAGGGAATATTTTGTGTAAATAAATAAATAAATAAATAAATAAATAAATAAATAAATAAATAAA
The DNA here is from genome assembly GCA_947561585.1 of Caprella mutica. Classification (NCBI taxonomy): domain Eukaryota; kingdom Metazoa; phylum Arthropoda; class Malacostraca; order Amphipoda; family Caprellidae; genus Caprella; species Caprella mutica. The sequence goes on from CANNZV010000666.1 coordinate 201,589, forward strand.
TAAATAAATGAATGAACTGACAATGTATTTCTATCACCAGAACTGTTACTGAGAGGGAGAGAGAGAGCTGTTGTCGTTAGTAATGAAAAGAATAAATTTCCAATTACAGACAAGAAATGACCTTTCTTGGTTCTTTCAATCTTGATCTATGACTATATTATCTCTTCCTGATCATTAGAAAGATTTTTTTTTTCAATTTATGCAACAAATTTAAGCGAATTTGAATTCATTGTGAGGTTTTTATTTTTATAGGAGTGTTGACTCCCAGCATTCCACGTTTTAAAATTGACGCTCTCGAAATTGCCTAAGTTTAGTTTCAAAAAGAAAGGAAATTGATGTTTATCCAGCTTAAATTAATAACTCGCTATCACATATATAGTTTCGTTAGCATAAACCATAATTCTCAAAGTATTGTACTTAGCTACCACTGATGCATTTGTTATTAATTTATTGAATTAAACCATTGGTGGTCGATGGATTATATATGATAGTCTACCTTTCGCATTAATGTACTAGAGCTGAAGGTCATTTTTATGCGGTTTGCATGACTTTCAAATGATATATTTTTATGTCCACATCAAAATATTAATCGTCAAGACTACAAATGTTCAGTCTTGATCTCGTATTAGTAAATGATTTGACAACGTCTGTTAGAAGAATATTTTTTCCGTTAAAAATTTACCTGTGTCAAAAGAATCATGCTAATAATACTAGTAGGTTTTTGATGGGATTACCGAATGGTAGCTGATATCTAACGTTAAGTACCATGAGGCTTTGTAAAATTTATAAAGACCAACAATGTTCATTACCCCTTTGCGGCACAAAATCAGTATCATGAGTTTTTAGTGTAGAATTTTCACCAAAGTTATAAAAACAATATAGATTAAAAGTGGTATAATTTCTGAATAGACGAGAAAATTGATCCCATGCAGTTCAATGAGGTAAAGTGTTATTGTAAAATTAAATCGTAACTGCTAATATAATTCAAATTGTTAATGCTATTGATATAAATTGTTCACTTGTGACCGGAAGTGGTTATAGCTTTTTGAAGATGGATTTATCTGTCATAATTAGTTTTTCTAATTAATACTGCTGGATTATATCCCAGCTAACCAAAAGCTGTTTGTCCCACGTCTTAAGACGTCTGATACCCCTCGCTATAGAGGGATTTAAGACGTGGGGCAAGACGTGGGGCGGGGGACATCAGACGTCTTAAAGACGTCTAACCCTCTTCATTTGCACAGGGGTCCCCCTCTGCAAGACGTCTGATCCCACGTCTTGTCCCTCTCTGACAGAGGGGGACATCCACCTGTCCCACGTCTTACCCCACTCCGTTTTCAGGACGTGGGACAGAGTGTGGATGTCCCTCGCTATAGAGAGATTCAAGACGTGGGACAGAGTGCGGATGTCCCTCGCTATATAGGGAAGAGGGAAATAAGACGTGGGACAGAGTGAGTATTCAAGACGTGGGACAGAGTGTGGATGTCCCCCTCTGCAAGACGTGGGACAGAGTGCGGATGTCCCCCTCTGCAAGACGTGGGACAGAGTGTGGATGTCCCCCTCTGCAAGACGTGGGACAGAGTGCGGATGTCCCCCTCTGCAAGACGTGGGACAGAGTGTGGATGTCCCCCTCTGAAAGGGGGACATATCTCTCTTTTGGCTCAAACTACTTCGGTTAATTGGGGTATATAAATATGTATAAGAAATAAAAAAGATCATACTAATTTATCATTGCAATTTCTTACTATATTGCATATAGTGTATATGTACATTTGGCTGTATATCAATTATTTTAATATTACTTATTGTTATATACAAATTAAATGGGAAGAAATGGAGTAAGAATTGTAGTGGTGATCTCGGGAATCGAACTCAGGACTCTAGTGTGATGTACTATTGATGCCTGCGATGGTACCACTCAGCTATCCTGCACATGGTAGAAGTAGTATTGAAATGATCTTTATGCAACTTGATAACTTGCGTGCTTCTTAAAATTATTTAAAAAAATATAATTTAATATTCTACATTTTGGTATCTTTTATTTTTTAATGTAAATGATAAGAATGTGTATAAAGTTATTTATTAATATTTGTATCGATAATGTTAATTAATGTTATTAACTATACCTAATTATCTGTAACTGTTAATTAATCTTAACTATAGTTACCTTCTGGTGGTATCACCACCTTATACCTATCTAGTTACTTACTAGAGTTTATTTATAACTACCTAGTAACCTACAAGTGATAACCACCAATATGTACCTACTGGTGGTTATCACTACTTACCTATTACGTAGTATTTATCAGTACCTACTTAGTTACCTACATTAATTACTGTTTGTCAATACCTACCTAGTTACCTACTGGTGTTTATCGTTGCCTACATCTGCTTATCAATACCTAATTAGTTACCTTCTTGTGTTTAACATCGCCTACCTAGTTGCCTACAACTGTATATAAATACCAATCTAGGTCCTAGTTACCTACTAGTATTCATCAATACCTACCTAGTAACCTACAACTATTTGGCAATTCCTACCTAGTTATCTACTAGTGTTTATCGATGCTTGTCTTGTTACCTATAACTGTTTGCCAATACCTACCTAGATACCTACCAGTGTTTACCAATACCTACCTACATAGTATACCTACAAGGTAGTGTTCATTAATCCGTACCTACTTACCTACTACCTAGTATTATTCATCAATATGCCTACCTAGATTCCTACATCTGTTTATGAATACCTACCTAGTTATGATACGTAAATAAAGCTTGAGATAGATATACCTTTTTGGTATAACTTTTTCCCGCGTAAAACAGACGAGGGACAGAGAGAGACATCCCGCGTGGGACATACGTGGGACAGAGAGAGACATCCCGCGTGGGACATACGTGGGACAGAGAGGGACAACCCGCGTGGGACAGAGAGGGACATCCCGCGTGGGATAGACGTTGGACAGAGAGGGACATCCCGCGTGGGACAGAGAGGGACATCCCGCGTGGGACAGAGAGGGACATCCCGCGTGGGACAGAGAGGGACATCCCGCGTGGGACAGAGAGGGACATCCCGCGTGGGACAGAGAGGGACATCCCGCGTGGGACAGAGAGGGACATCCCACGTGGGACAGAGAGGGATATCCCACGTGGAACAGACGTGGGACAGAGAGGGACAACCCGCGTGGGACAGAGAGGGACATCCTGCATGGGACAGAGAGGGACATCCTGCGTGGGACAGAGAGGGACATCCTGCGTGGGACAGAGAGGGACATCCTGCGTGGGACAGAGAGGGACATCCTGCGTGGGACAGAGAGGGACATCCTGCGTGGGACAGAGAGGGACATCCTGCGTGGGACAGAGAGGGACATCCTGCGTGGGACAGAGTGGGACATCCTGCGTGGGACAGAGTGGGACATCCTGCGTGGGACAGAGTGGGACATCCTGCGTGGGACAGAGAGGGACATCCTGCGTGGGACAGAGTGGGACATCCTGCGTGGGACATCCTGCGTGGGACAGAGAGGGACATCCTGCGTGGGACAGAGTGGGACATCCTGCGTGGGACAGAGAGGGACATCCTGCGTGGGACAGAGAGGGACATCCTGCGTGGGACAGAGTGGGACATCCTGCGTGGGACAGAGAGGGACATCCTGCGTGGGACAGAGAGGGACATCCTGCGTGGGACAGAGAGGGACATCCTGCGTGGGACAGAGAGGGACATCCTGCGTGGGACAGAGAGGGACATCCCACGTGGGACAGACGTGGGACAGAGAGGGACATCCCGCGTGGGACAGAGAGGGACATCCCGCGTGGGAAAGACGTGGGATGTGAGTGGGATTTAAGACGTGGGACAGGCGAGGGACATCCTGCTTGTGTAAGACTTGGGACGTGAGTGGGATTTCAGACGTTGTAAAGACATGGGATTTCAGACGTCTGGAGACGTCTGAAATCTTCCGTCCCTCTCTGTCCCACGCGGGACAGAAAGGATATGGTTATCTGGGATATAGTGAAATCGCCTGCGATAAAGCGTGTTAGTGTTTTTGAATAAGTGCTAGAATCCTGGATACCGATAAAGAAAACAAGACTACCCATTCCCACATACAAATGATTTGGGATTTTTTTTTTTTTTTAATTTTTTTTCCCTCTCGAAGATATCGCTTTGAGAATTTTATCCTATTAATGCGATATGTTATAAGGACAATCCTCTATGCATTAAGTACTATTAAAGCTTAGGATATGTAAAGCTTTAGTACCATGAAAGAGTCTAATTTTAATTACTTATACAATCACGTGCGGGAAATAATAAATTCCTGATTAAATGAAGTATTTTAACGTAAATTCAAATTTTTTCTATATTTAATCTTCAAAATAGTACTTGAATTAGAATTCGTAGAGAGTCTAATTAACTCTGTAAATTTCCGAAAATCATACAAAGCAGCAGCTACCTATCTATTTCAAAAATAAGTAGTTATGGAAGAGGCAGGAATCATCACTGCTAATTTTAATCTCTTTGCACTCGTGCAGCAGCCGCCTCTTCTTTCTTAAAACCATAAAATTCTTATTGACGATAATAAAGGTCGCAGGCTGAGCCAACGTTACAACTTTTTATTGGTCTTTTCCGAAAATCGTTCTTGGAACTTGGTTGTCTCATCTTTTACTGCGTTCTTTTGATAAAATTTCATTAAAATTTCGAATATTATGGTAGTTATACCAATATATAGTTTGTTGAAATAATTTATTTCAAATAACTATGAAATGTAAAGGAGTTGAAATATTTTGTGTGATTATATCAATCGCACTGAATTTTTGAGAGGGGACTCTAATCAATTATTTATTAGTTATCGAAAGCCTTATAAGCCAGTCTCGAAAGCAACAATCAGTCGCTGGTTACTAACGGTTATGGAGGAAGCTGGTATTGAAGTTCCTGTGTTTAAAGCACATATCGCTAGAGCAGCTTCGGCCTACAGCACATAATAACAATAACCTATGGAGCCAAATACTAGCTGAACATCTCACAAGTTGTCTCTGTAGAATCGGCTCCATGAAGAAGAAGAACGTCCATAAAGTAATTGCAGTCCCCCCCCCTTCACCTTCAGTGTCCGCTCAAAGAGCACAATCTTTGCATTTATTGAATTTAGAAAACTTAATCATAAAGGAAGATGTTGTATATGTATTATACAAGGGTTAATTAAACAAAGCGCACCAAGACGTAAAAACCCATTGATCACTCTAAAACCATTTGTCGTGGTAAAGAATATATAAAGAGAACTAAACCGCTCAGGAAACATGTTACCAAATTATTTAGAAGTTTACAAAAACCGTATGCTGCTGTCTCCAAAGAAACTATCAGCAGATGGCTGAAGATGGTACTCCGAGAGGCTGGAGTTGAGGTAGAGATTTTCGCGTCTCATAGCACTCGTGCCGCTGCTGTTTCAGCTGCTAAACGTAATGGAGTCGCAGTTGAGGAAATTTTGCGTACTGCTGGATGGGCAAATAGCACGGCATTTGCCATTTTCTATGACAAACCAATCAAAGGAGACGGGATTGGAAACCAAATTATGTCAAATGGATCGTTGGACACTGTCCCTCTAAAGTCTCAGGTACCCTTAGCAAACACTCCGCAACATACTGCTGATAATTAGAAGATTAAACGAGACTTATCTGGAAGTTGAAGTTTGATCCTAAGCATCAGTAGGTTGCGTGTTTGCAAGGGTATCTGCCCGCCACTATTTCGGAATAATGCCCGCCCTGCAATAAATTGGTTATTGGAACTGACAGTGCCAGCGATCGTCTTTCAAACCTGATCACTGTGGAGTAACTTGTCTCTCAGATACCCTTGCAAACACGCAACCTACTGATAATTAGGATCAAACTTCAACTTCCAGGTAAGTCTCGTTTAATCTTCTAATTATACTATAAACTCCTTTTTAATATATAAAAAAGTCTATATCCACCGTTAGCGCTACGAATTCGACAGCAACCTTCATCGAATCGATATTCATATGTTTGTTTGGAACCTGTGTCGTATATTGGAGAAATATGGAATTCGTGGAGTAGCTCTCTCTTGGGTGAGGAGTTATCTTCATAACCGGACTCAATGTGTGAGGGTTTGATGATTGGATCATCTGTTTCTGGCACTCGTAAGATTTCTCATGAAGTTCCACAGAGCAGCGTATTGGGACCAATCCTCTTCTTGATGTACGTTAAAGGTCCCCTCCAAGCAAATTTTTTTATTGCTTAAATCAACGAGGCTAATGTTTCATATTATTTTACTGCAAACCCCATCAAATTTGATAGCATATTTTTAATTTTATATGTTTTCAAAGATTTTTATAATCCAAACTCTACAAAACCTACTTTACTTCCGACTTTCTAATTTTCAGTCTGAAGAAGAAGAATGTACACCATTTTTCTGTAGCAGAGTATTTACCTCGGTACGTTAGCTTTAGGATATCCTCACCATGTGGTAGTTGGGTGGTTTAAAAAACTAAGAGGAACTGGAAAGATAAAAAAAAAAGTTTCCGATAATGTTTCCTATTAGTCTTTCCGGTCTGGACATGTCTCCCGTCCCGCAGGCTATATATAGAGGTGACGTAGGAGAGATCAAACCAGTTCCTCGCCAACCTTCAAGGTGTTAGCACCTCATGCCAGTGACTCTCTTGCATTGGTAATTCAGTTACTCAACAGTAACTAAGGTTAGTACCGACCTTGGTATAAACCTTTAGTGTCACTTTGTCTAAATATTGACTAAATTGCCCTGGGTCCTCTTTTTTTCAATTTTATTCTTTGTTCACAGGTCTGAACCTGTTGGATTAAAGTGACCCTACCAGGCTTCTCAGTATCTGCATAAGCAGTATACAAACCAATCTCGGAACCTGGCCGTTTTTCAAGATTGGTGAGTGAAAATAAGATCATACCTTTTACTGATCATTTTCCGATTGAATACCTAAACTATACGATCGGAGATTTCTATCTCGATCGGAAAGTTCCATCTTTCCAATCGGAATCTTTTGACTTTCTATTCGAAAAGAACTGTTCTTTCCGATGAAGAATGTAATTTAACTCACTCATACCTTTCCGATCTAACTGTACAATCTTTCCGATCGGAATGTACAATCTTTCCGATCGGAATGTACCATCTTTCCGATTGGAATTGTTCCAAATCTTACCGATGGAGAAAATAAAATCGCTCACTTTCCGACCGGAATGTACCATCTTTCCGATCGGAATGCACCTTCTTTCCGATCGGAATGCACCATCTTTCCGATCGGAATATACAATCTTTCCGATTACAATATACCATCTTTCCGATTGGAATACACCATCTTTCCGATCGGAATATACCATCTTTCCGAACGGAATATACAATCTTTCCGATCGGAATATACAATCTTTCCGGTCGGAATAAACAATCTTTCCGATTAGAATATACCATCTTTCCGATCGGAATATACAGTCTTTCCGATCGGAATATACAATCTTTCCGATCGGAATACACCATCTTTCCGGTCGGAATACACCATCTTTCCGGTCGGAATATACAATCTTTCCGATTATATATACCATCTTTCCGATTAGAATATACCATCTTTCCGATCGGGAAGTACCATCTTTCCGATCGGAATGTTTCAAACTTTCTGACGAGATTGAATCGTTCTCACAAATCGGGAATAAACACAACTATTGCTTATATAACTATTATAAAAGGCTATCTTTCCGATAGGAAAGTCTTCTTTTTCGATCGGAAAGAATAATTCTTCATTTACCTGAACTGATATGAGCTATTCATCCACAGGTACCCATCATGGCTGATCAAGGACAGAAGCGTTGTACCTCTTGCAAACGTGAAATCAATGTGAATGACCCACACACAGAGTGTTTAGGTCATAATAATTCTTGCTTCAAGAATTACTCTTATGATCCTTCCAACTGTGATGCTTGCCAACAAGTCCTCGCAAGTTACAAAGCAGATAACAAAGTAGCTAAAACTACTTTTGCAGATCGGATCGGATCTATGCGTCGCTCTATCCGCCAGGCCATGAAAACGGGTAAGCCTCTTCCAGAAGAAGTAATCGAGCGCTTTCAGGCGTCAGGAGGCAAAGAAGTCTTCCTCGACAGGGCAAAACATCTTGATCCCAGACCTTGCGTTTCTCGCAATCCCACGAAAATTCCTGATTCTCCTACCCATTCTGCAACACCTCAAAATAGTGTACCGCCGGCAGATATTGCAGAGCTAAATTCTGACGCTCTTCACCAGGAACCTAGTTTAACTATCGACATCCAGCAACCTGTCGCAGGCCGCTCCACTGATATAGTCCATTCACGCCCTGGGAAATCTTTATCATTTGAGCCTACAGAAGCTAACTCTGAAAGCTCTGACTCAGATTCCAATTCCTCAAACAGCTCAGATGAGTCTGCTTCGAATTCCTAGCGCCACCGCCGAAATATGAGCAAAAAGAATAATCCTTCTAAGAAAAGGAAACGCTCCTCTTCATCAAATTCTTCTACGCATCACCGAAAAGGTTCCAAAACTAATAAATCTATTGAAAATGTATTGAAAAGATTTATGACCGCTTCAGATAAACGTCATGATAAAATGAATGTCTCCATAGATAATCGTTTCTCAATGACGGATACTCGTTTCAAACTGTTTGAGTCTAAAGTTTCGGGTATCTTTGAATCGTTTACCAAGAAGTTGGAAGCTTGGGCCCATCCGGAACAGGAGGTCTCAGCAGAACATCATGAGTTTGGATATGATGAATTTCATCCTGAAGAAGAGGTCGAAGGTCAAGGTTACGACCCTTTCAATCCAGAACTTGATTATCCTCCATCAAGCCCATTTACTCAACAGGATTCTCAGGCAGAAGCTAATCCTACTAGTTCTGAACTTTATTTCTATCCCGAGTCCTGCACTCTCTACGAAGACCGCATATGTATAGGGGAGCATATTATCATGGTGGATTCTGGGGAATTGGAGTATACCATGCACAATGGCACAGAAGTTTTCAGGCCTATTATCAACACAGAAGCAGTTAAAGCTTTGGTAGAAGAATCCAGCCTGGTCGTTAAACGAAAGGATCTTAAAGATACGCGTCAAGAGCACTTCAAGACCATATCACGAGTTGTAAATACTTCTAGTTATGCCCATTTAGGTCTCCACTCAAGCGACTCGCTTCCTCTCACCCTAACTGCAAGCAAGCCATCTAGGTTCCTTGAAGCTATCAAAGAGACTCTAGATACGTCACCTTCCCGAGCATTCAAAGGCCCGCCTTTCACCCTTCTTCCAGCTGAGGATTCCGAATCTCAAAGCAAACTCTTAGCTTTTGCCGCAGCTCCGAAGTTAGGTAAAGATTGTCACAAGTTACAAGGTCTTTTATCAAGAAAAACCAAAGAGGTTCCAGAGTTGATTCGTAATAAAGACTACGAGATTCGTCAGATTATAGCTACTCTCATTCTTGTGCATGAATCAGCTAAATACTCAAGCAATATCACGACAGACGTCATACTTAGGCGTATGGCTAGAGATTCTTCGTCTGAGTTGGTGGAACAACATGTGAAATCAGTAGAAAGACTAAATAATAGCAGCATTATCCCTGCTACTCAGTCACTCATCACTCACTTCATCTCCCAGGCAAAGCAGGTCCGTTATGAAGCCAGAAGCAAAGCAGTAGCTGACACTAAACCTTTTAGCGTCAGAGCATCCCTAAGGGAAGGGGGTTATTTCTCAATCGGGCTCTTTGATGAAGATGCCATCCGCATAGCAGAGGATTGTGCGAAAAATGCACCTCCTGTCGTCAATCTATTTCCTCCCACCTATTCTCACACCCACCAACCTTACTCACACCCGAAACACCCCAGAGGGCGCAGGCAGACTTCCTATACACAGCGAGCTCCATTTAAAGGCCATGCAAACGTTACCTTTCGAGGTAGAGGGCGTAGAGCTTCTGCAACTAGAGATCAACAAAAGGGCAGAGGAATGCATAGGGGAAATTTTCGCGGGATCCCCACGTCAATTCCCTATAACACCACAACTTATAACAGAGGTACCGTCAGAGGTAATCCCAGAAATAGAGGTTCGGCAAACCAGCAGAACCGATATCAATCACAATGACTTACTGATTCCTTTCCGTCTAAGGAATCAACTCCACTTTTGGCGGTTCGCGTCTCCTATGACGCAAAAGATTATTCAAAAAGGACTGTCATGGAAGTGGAGCCCCAAACCTCCCTCCCTCCAACTGCCACCTTCTTCAACATGCAAAGGAAACATCACCCCTCACATCAAAAAGTTGATCGATCGCGGGGTCATATTTCCAGCTCCGTTTCAACCTTGCTACCCAAGTCGCATCTTCTTAGTACCAAAATCTACAGGGGGGGGAAAGACTTATCATAGACCTGTCTTCACTGAACAAATACATTCATTGCCCTACGTTCAAAATGCAAGATGTAACCAAAATCAAAAATTCCATCCCGAAACAAGCTCTTTTCACGTCAATCGACATATCAGACGCATTCCACCACATACCAATTCACCCTCGCTTCCAAAAGTATCTGGCTTTCACCCACGACCAACAGCTCTTCTTCTTTCAGGGAATGCCCTTCGGTTTAAATCTAGGCCCTTTGATATTTACAAAAGTAATAACAGAAGTTCTCAAGCGAGTGCACAATCTCAAGATCACGGCATCAGTGCCAACACCCTATTAACTACAGACTTGCTCTCACATCTGGGGTTCACCATAAATTGGACAAAATCCCAACTTCTCCCCTCGAAAACTATTACCTACCTAGGAGTTCTGTGGAACTGTGCAGATTACACAGTAGCACCAAGCAATCACAACATCAACAAAGCCTTGCAACAGGTAAGGACAACGCTGTCCAAACCCTACATCAACAAGAAGAGCTACCAAACCCTTCTTGGAACGCTAAACTTCATTGCTCCCTTTATAAATCAGGGCAAATTCCATCTGAGGCAAATCATTCTCTCAGCTCCGAAATTCAAAGTCCAAAAGAAAGTTTTGTTATCTCCAAATTTTCGAAGCCAGCTAAAATGGTGGATGATCAGAGCCAACCTAGCCTGCCCAGCTCCGATCTCAGTACCTCCACCATGGATAACAATTTGGACAGATGCCTCCAGCAAAGGATGGGGGGGGAGCATGTTCCCTAGGGAGAACAGCCTGGGGAGAATGGTCTCCCTACGAGAGACAATTGCACATCAACGCGCAGGAATGTCTTGCAGTACTCAAGTACCTTCAGCAGTTCAAGCCTCCAGTACTGACGACTATTCTCATCAGGACAGACAACTCTGTCATAGTATCTCTGATAAACAAACAGGGATCAAACAAAAGCCACAGGCTCAACCGCCTGCTGTTGTTGTTGTTGTCGACCCCGCTCCATCACTGACACAGTGGTGGAGCCCTCACACCGAGAGACGGCGCAGCTGCCCGCCAGGGTTCCCCCAGACCCACAGGCGAGAAACCCCACTCCCCCCAGCCGGAGATGCTGAGTTTCGGCCAGGACCAGGTGGTGGAAATGTGCACTGGGTCGGCTGTATGTGTGTGTAGTGCGTGTTAAATGTTATGCGTGTTGGTGAAGTGTGTGTGTGTTCCTCTCATGTACTCCACTCCCCCACCCCCCCCCCTACGTTCCCAGTAGAGCTACCCACCTGTCTATAAGGGGAGCAACTCCAGCTGGGTCAGTCCAGAGGTTCTCCGGAGTGAGGGTGGTAGGGACTGCAGTACAGTTGAAGAGATGTTTAGTGTCGTGCGTGTTGGTGTTACAAAGTGGACAGTGTGGTGTTGGGTGTGTGTCGGGTGATATCTTGTGTAAGTAGCTGTAGAGAAGTGGTGATTTGTTTGTCCTTAGTTGTGCGAGTTGTCTGCGTGTGTGTTTGGGTAGTGTTTGTTCGTTAGTGTTGATGTCTGGTGGTGTGGCGTTCAGAATTTTGTTGATTTGTTTGTTGTTTAGGTATGTTTGAACTGTTTGTGTGTGTATTGTTTTCATGTTTTGTTTGATGGTGTCTGTTGATGTGGTGTCTGGTGGTGTGTCTAGATTGATTGTGTAGTTGTTGTTGTTGTCATGGATGGTCTGTTTTTTGTGTCTTTGTGAGGTGTTCTGATGTGTGAGGTAGTGCAGTGGGTGGTCAGGGTGTTGTGTCTTTTGTCTGTATTGTGATGCGTGTAGTTGTAGGTGTTGTTTGAGAGGGAGGGTTTGTGTTTCGTCGTGGAGATGTTGTATGTTTGTGTCTCGTGTGCAACCTGTGGCTATTCTAAGTGCTGTGTTTTGTACGATCTGTAGTGTGTTGATGTTTGTGTCTGATGTGATGGGTGACCAAACTGTGTTACTGTACTCTAGGACGGGGCGTGTAATTGTTTTGTATGTATTTAGAAGTGTTTCTTTTGTTTTGCCCCAGTGTGTAGATGTGAGAGCTTTGATGACTTTAAGGGTCTGTTTGGCTTTTTGTGTTGTGTGTTTTATGTGTTGTGAGTATGTGAGCTTGGGGTCAAAGATGACTCCAAGTATTTTGGGGTTGCGTGTTGTGGGTAGGTCTGTGTCTTGTATTTTGAGTGTGAGTGTTGTGCTGTATTCTGCTGGATCAGGAGTGAAAAGTGTTGTTTGTGTTTTGGAGGCATTGAGTGTTAGTTGGTTTTGTTTTGTCCAGGTGTGTATCTGTTCTAGGTATGGTTGTATTTGTGCCTGTGCTTGTCTGTGGTTCTTGTGTGATGAGAGAATGGTGATGTCGTCTGCGTATGTGATGAGTTGTACTGTGGGTGGTGGTGTGGGTATGTCAGATGTGTATATGTTGAAGAGTGTTGGTGATAGGACGCCTCCTTGTGGTACTCCTGTTTTCATGTGTCTGTGTCTGGAGTTTGTTCCGTTGTATTGTGTGTAGTTGTTGCGTCCTTTTATGTAGTTGGCTATGAATTTGATGACTGTATGTGGGATGTTAGTGTTGTGGATTTTGTGAATTAGTTTGTGTATGTTGACCGTGTCAAAGGACTTGGACATGTCCAATGCCACTGACACGGTTCTGTCTGGTGGTTGTTTCTTGTTGAAACCTTGTGTGATGATGTTGTTTATGATGTGTAGTGCTGTTGTTGTGGAGTGTTTGGTTTTGAAGCCATGTTGATGTGTTTGTGTAGTGATGTTAGGTGTTATGTACCTGTTGAGTAGGATTTTTTCTATTGTTTTGGCTAATGGTGAGAGTAGTGAGATTGGTCTGTAGGAAGTGCCTGTGTTTTTGTCTTTGTTAGGTTTGAGTATTGGTATGATTTTGGCGGTCTTCCATATGTGTGGTATGTTGTTTGTGTTGAGTACAATGTTGTATATGGTTGTGAGGTATGTTATGGCGTGTGTACCTAGATGTTTCAAGTGTTTTATGTTAATGTTGTCAGGGCCTGTAGAGTTGTTGTTTTTGGAGCTTTTGATGGCTTCTATTACCTGTGTTTCTGTGATGGTGATGGGTGTGCTTGTTAGGTGTTTTGTGTGTTTGTCTATTCGTCTGTTTGTGTTGTGTGTTTTGTGAATTATGTTGTTTGTGAATTGTTTGTTGAATTGTTCTGCTTTTTGTTTGTTGTTTGTGGCTGTTGTGTCATTGAATTGAATTGTGTTGTTCGGTGCTTGTTGTGGTTTTTTGTTTGTGAGCCCTGCTATGGTTTTCCAGAGAATGTGAGTGTTTGTTTTGTGGTCCCACTGATCGTCAAGGTGGTCTTTCCATAGTTGTTCTTTGTGTTTTTGTATTTTTGTGTCAATGTTGTCGTTAAGTTCTTTTAGTGAGTGATCAGTGGGATTATATGTTCGTATGTTGTTTCTGTGTGTTATGTCGTCTCTAATGTCTTGTGGTAGTAGTTTGTGTTTGTTGTGTATTTTGCCCTTGGGTATGTTTCTTTTGTCTGCGCTGAGTATGGCGTTGGTGAGTATTGTGTTTGCTGTGTGTATGTTTGTGGGTGTTTCAGTGTTTAGTAGGGTGTCTTCTATTTCTTGTGTGAATTGTGTCCAGTCTGCTTTGTGGTAGTTTGTGTATGTTCTTCTGTTCTGGTGTAGTCTGTAGTTTGTTTTTGTGTTGTATTTGATAATGATGGGTAGGTGATCTGAGTTGAGTGCATGAAGTGTGTTCCAAGTTAGGTGTCTATGAAGTGTGTCTGTGGCTGTTGTGATGTCTGGTGATGTTTGTTGTTGGTTTGTGTTGTTTGGTATCCTTGTTGGTGTGTTACTATTTAATGTGATGTGATCGGAATTTTCTAAGATGTCTGCGATAAGTGTACCTCTGTGATCGTCTGTGTATGAGTGCCAAAGTGTTGAGTGTGCGTTTATGTCGCCTGTGATGATTGAGTTTGTTAGTGTTGTTAGATGTGTGAAGCAGTTTGTGATGTCTGTGTCTTCTGTTTGGTGGTTGGGATCTGTTGTGTTTCGTGGGGCTATGTATGTGTTTGCGATGTGTATGTGTCTGTTTGCGTTCAAGTGAATTTTGATGATTTGAAGTTCTGTTTTTTGTGTGTTTATGTACTGTGGTATTTTCTGTTGCGTGAAAGTGATGGAGTTATGTATGTATGTGAGAAGTCCACCACCTTGTTTGTGTGTTCTGTCTGTTCTGATGTGTGTGTAGTTTGGTATTTTGGGTGATTTGTGGTGTGTTGCTAGTTTTGTTTCTTGTACTGTGATTATGTCAATGTTGTTTTTGATGATGGTGTGTTCTAGTTCGGTGTGTTTTTTGTGTATACCGTTTATGTTGATTTGTAGTATGTTGAGTGTTTTGTTTTTGTCGTTTTGTGGGGGGTTTGTTGGTGTGTTGTTGTTGTTTGGGTCAGGAGTGTTTAGTGTGTTGTTCGGCTGGCTTGCGTTGGCATTGTTGTTGTAGCTATTATTGTTGTTGTCATCTGAGGGTTGTGTGTTTGGTGTGTTGTTTGGCAGGCTTGCGTTGGCATTGTTGTTGTTGCTATTATTGTTATAATTAGGTGGTTGTATGTTGGGTGGTGTGATTGTTGTGGTGTTGTTGTTTGTGTTAGGTGGTTGTGTGTGTAGTGAGCATTTCCATGTGTTTGTGTTCTGTGCAGGTCTGATGTTAGTGCAGTTTTTCTGGTGAACCCAGTGTGGAGTGTTTGACCTGCACAGGAGTGATATGTGCCTACCTGTGATACGTCCTCCGCAGATGTCACACATCCACACGGTAGGTCCCGGATTTCGCTCAACATCCCCAGCCAAGAGAAGTAGAGCACCCGCCCACGTGACCGGGAGGCTCACGGGACGATGCACCGAAAAAACGGTGGTATTGGGTCCCCCTTTCGGGGGACAGGGAAACATTTCTCCGATTTGAGCAGGAGAAGCTCCTGCTGCGCCCCAACGACGAGCACGCCGGAGAGTGCGAGCACGCCGGAGACGAGCACGCCGCCTGCTTCTCCCTCTCTTACAATTGTGCGCCAACCTTCAGTGGGTTCTAATAGCCAGACATATTCCGGGTCATTTGAACTCCTGGGCAGATTCACTGTCCAGGAACCACATAATTCGGACAGAATGGACACTGACAGCACAATCTTTCCAGAACGCCACAAAACATTGCCAGCCGGAAATGGATCTTTTTGCGCATCCCGGCAATGCACAACTCCCGATCTTCGGCGGTGTCTTTCACCATCCTCTGGTCACAGTAGTAGACGCTCTGTCGGCAGACTGGAATCGTTGGGAAGCGCTTTACCTCTTTCCCCCAATAGATCTCATTCCTCTTTGCCTTCAAAAGCTAGAAAACTTCCTCGGAAAAGGAGTATTCATCGCCCCTTACCTCCCGTCGGCAGCCTGGTGGCCCGCCCTCATCACCCGCTGCGAACTGTTAGACGAGGAATTAGAAATTTTCCAGGTGGTACGGGATACAAAAGTTTGGCTAAAAGACGCGACGTCACTAGTTTTTCGCGCCTTCAACTTCTAACAAAAATTTACACCTCAAAGTTTTCCCAATCAGTAGCAACTGCTCTTGTAGCCACCCATAGAACTTCTACCTCTTCCCAGTATCAGAATTGTTGGAAAGATTTCCAAAAGTGGCTTACAGAACAACCTGCGGGTCGAATCTCAAAAGATACCGTATTGAAATACTTAATTCACTTGGGGACAGAAAGGAATTTAAACCCTAAGACTATCCTCGTCTATCGCAATGCTCTACACTTACCGTTGCTACATGGCTTTAATATAAATACGAAGGATCAGGAATTTTCACTCCTTTCCAGAGCTTAATTTTTCTGCAATCCCCCAAAACAACGTTTTGTCCCTACCTGGGACCCAAACATTGTACTATCTATGCTTGAACTTCCCCAATTCCAGAATAGTGTCGCTTCGCCTTCGGACCTATTGGCTAAGACAATATTTCTAGTAGCTTTAGCCACTGGCAACAGAGTGGGGGAGTTATCAGCACTTTCTAGATGTTCGGCCTCTTTCTCGCGAGAACTCTCCGAAGTAGTGATACCTGTCAAACAGGGCTTCCTATACAAAAACCAATCTATGTTCAGGACTCCTCCTAATATAGTCATACCAGCACTCTATGAAGAAAATGAGGAGTTGCCTCACACTCTTTGCCCGGTCCAAGCATTGAAACAATGGTTGGATTTATCTGCTGCCTGGGAATCAGATGCGGTTTTTCTCAATCCCAATTCCTTCAAACCTATGAACAAGAGTGCCATTGCACAATCACTCGTCAGGACTATAAACTTAGCCATTCCTGGCGTATTTGCTAAAGCACATGATGTAAGGAAAATAAGTGCATCGATCGCATGGACTAGGGGTGTTTCTCCTTTTGAAATTACTAAGCGCCTATTCTGGGCATCTTCCTCTACGTTCATTGCAAAATACTTATTCCCTCTCAAGTCAAGAGCACACAGATGTGTAGCTGCAGGATCTATTTAATACATCTAGCGATTATATGAGAGAACCGCCATATTACTCATAGTTATTATATTTAAGCATCATTAGTAGATACTATCTCTTTTCGTTTTACATATTCATAACTTCATAAGATTTAATTTCTTTCCTATTTTGTTCCTTTTTCGTGAATTGTACTGATGTATTTTCAAACATGTCAGATATTATGGTCCTCTATGTTCCATGTTAGCTATCAGAATATTGTTAGCTCTATATTTTTATTTTGTGCTGATATACAGTAATTATTTCTCATGTTACCAAAGGATGTAGATCTCAATACACATTAAGTTACCAAACAACCATTTCATTATAAACCTTTTCCATTTAAAGCACCTTCACTAGGATAAACAATAAGAGTTGGGAAGGGTTTTTAAAAAACTCGTATAAGTTTCCTAAGCTCTTTCACGCAGGCTATTAGTCTACCTTCCACATACTGTGCTCGAGTTTTACTCTGCGCTACGCAGTGACTCGTTATCCTAAAGCTAACGTACCGAGGTAAATACTCTGCTACAGAATACCACTCTTGCATTAAAGAGCTATTTCTGTAGCTGTATTTACTGAGGTACGTTAGTGTCCCTACCTCCTCCCTCCAGACTAATATCACTTATATAATTTTAAATCCACTGTTGCTTCGGAACTGGTTTGATCTCTCCTACGTCACCTCTATATATAGCCTGCGGGACGGGAGACATGTCCAGACCGGAAAGACTAATAGGAAACATTATCGGAAACTTTTTTTTTTATCTTTCCAGTTCCTCTTAGTTTTTTAAACCACCCAACTACCACATGGTGAGGATATCCTAAAGCTAACGTACCTCAGTAAATACAGCTAGAGAAATAGCTCTTTAATGCAAGAGTGGTAGTTTTGATTTTTAACTAGGTATTTGGTTTAATAAATCTATTTATTATTCGTTTAAAGGTTTAAATTTGGATAAACTTATTATAGAAACGTTTATATACTTTTAGAAAAAATTAATATCTTAAAAGAAGGCCAAAAACGCATCGTTTGTTTAAAAATCTAAATTTGAAATAAAAACAAAGTGTACAATTTTCTTTCTCAGTGTCAGGTTGGAGATTCGCTCGATTGCTGCTCACAGAGTATTTAAAAACTTTAAAAGCAAATAATAAAATATATACTGAACCGAATTGTATGCGGTTTGCGGGATAATTATCGTAAACCTTAGCTCTAAAATATTATGTAATAAACTCATTTTTTCCCCGGAGCCTGGAGAGGACCTTTAACGACTTGCCAAATATCTCTAATGATGCTTAAGTTCACTCTTTATGCTGATGACACTACTTTGACTTGTGGTGACCATGACTATGCTATATTGGTCTCCACTGCAAATTCTGTTCTTGCCAAGCTGTACAGCTGCACGTGCAATAATATTAGGCTCTCTTTTAATGCAGAAAAAACATCTGCTCTGTTGCTCACAAATCGTATGTTTTCTGTTGAAACACCATCAATGCTTAATGTAAACAGCGTCCCTGTTCCATTTGATAGCTGCTTCAAATTCCTTTGCGTTGATGTTGATAATAAGTTAAATTTCGCAAAACACGTTAATCTTGTCTGCACCAAGCTGTCGAAGACTGAAGTGATGCTGTATCATGTTAGGGACTTAGTGCCTATTAGTGGTGTTCTTTTAAATTTGTATTATTGTTTTGTATATCCTTACCTTATTTATGGAAATCTTGCATATGTTAATACAGTTGCGGTGCACTTGCACCCCTTAGCTGTCATTCAAAAGAGAATACTCAGGACTCTAACTTATTCCTATTATTATAAACCCTCTCCCTATAAACAACGTATATCGATTCGATTTCTTTTCGATTGCCTGGAATATCGAATCGGTGGATTGTTCCATCAAATCGACAGACCGTTGTTTGTATGGCTGCTCCTCTTTTCAAAAGATTGGGGATCTTGAACCTAAATAAAATATACAAGTACCATCTTGGAATTTATATGTTTAAGTGGCATATATCTAATCGTATACCTCAGCCTACTCATTATTATGATACGAGACATTGTAATCTCGCTCAGATTCCATTCCAACGTCTAGCTTTATGTCAAAAACCTGTTACCTACAATGGTCCGAAACTTTGGAATTTATTATACCTGAGTCACTTCGACAAAGCACTAATTTGTCTATATTTAAAAGAGAATATAAGAAACACTTGATAAGTTTGTACAATGATTATTAGCTTTCTATTAGAGGTTATTTAAACTTTGCGTTGAAGGTTTTTTTCATTTTTCAAGCTTTCGAATAGAAAGATTTCTATTCATCATCAGGAGGAGGGTGGTAAACCCGGACCTGACAATAAATTTTATGACCAATGGTTGTATGTTGGATACCGTCTTTCTATTTCAGCTATCTAACCTATATTTTATTAGTATTAATAAATCTATTAAATATTAAAATATGAGACGAAAATTAGAGATTTTTTGTTACTATCTATATAGCTATTTCTGACTACATTAATTCTCTAGAATAATGATTACTATAATTATTCAACTTTCCATATATCTGTAACAAAATTTAATGTGTTTTATGATCCTAAGTGTGTCCTCTTGATCCTAAGTGTGTCCTGTACTCATGTTGTGTCATATTGATCCTAAGTGTGTATTCTAATCCTTGGTGTGTCATATTGATATTAAGTGTGTCATATTGATCCTAAGTGTGTATTCTAATCCTTGGTGTGTATTCTAATCCTTGGTGTGTATTCTAATCCTTGGTGTGTCCTCTTAAACCTGTGTGTGTCTTCTTCTTCTTCAACGCAGAGTTTAAATAACCTCTAATATTATGGATTTCCCGTTGAGTTTGAATCTTTTCAATCATTTATAGCTTTCTGCTGCACTTATGTTCTATTAAAGTATATTATTGTGTGAAATAGTGTAGCTGATATCTGAGTGTTGCCGATTATATTTGAATTGCCCGAAAAGTTCTCTGAACTAAAATATGGGCTTGAAATTTTTAAATTTTGTGTTGCTAGGTAATTGTGAAGTATGTGTAACTCTCTCTATAACTTTAATTGATGTATTTGGTGAATATTTTATTTCAATAAAAAAATTGAATTTAAATTTGAAATGAGGGCATGTCGAAGAATACTAAATTACTGTATTCAAACGTTATTTTAAGTAATGATTTGTTACCCTTCTAAATTTATGTTTGTTCGGTTTTTTTCCTTGGATTAATTTTTTTCTACCCGTTCAATATATCGATCTGTGTGAAGTGGTTATTCAACTAATTTTTAAAAACAGCAGTTATTCGAAAAGAAAAGAAAATTTACTACTCTGTGTAGAAAAAGAAAATTAAAATTGAGATAGGCCTATAATCAATCAAAAATTTGGAGACAATTTTGAGGGACACCCTGTATAATATCTTCGTTAGTAGGTAGTACCTTTAGAAGTTTAGGTATTTAAAAATGAAAAAAACGCCTACCTACATATTGTCGTCAAGGTCAAAAAAGTCAAATAAGAATTTATTTTTCTATCAAGATAAAATAGGTATCTCTATGTTAGACTATTAATATGTGAATGTTACTAGAAATTTTCTAGTAAATCATCAAAAGGTTGTTTGTTATTGAAAATTAGACAGGGTTGAAAGTCGAATTCAAGGCCAAATAAGTCGGCACTCTCGCAGACGACAAACAGGAGCCAAAGACTTCCGAGCTTCATAGCCCAACTGACACTTTCTGAAGGAGTATATTCTGTCTGCAGTTTGAAGGTCTTCAGTATTGTGTTTTATTACACAATAGCTTTTCTAAATCACTAAAATACATTTATTTAAAATGGCAGCAAGGCATACTATTGTCATGGTAAGACATGGAGAGAGTGAATGGAACAAGCTGAACAAATTCTGTGGATGGTTCGATGCCGATCTATCAGAACAAGGTCAGTATTTAGGCTAACTTATGCAGGTACTTCACAGGGGGAGCACTAGGTTATCATTATCTACTTTATAAGATTTTCATTTTGTCTAACTAGGTAGGAAGGTGACAATCATCTAAGTTCTCAACGAGACTTGTTTTGTTAGTAAAACCCTTTTTCAAAAGTCAGACCGAGCCTCTAGCTCTATCTAACTAGCGGCTAGCCTTAGGTAGGTTATTTTTTCTGAGTATTTCATAGTGTCAATTAAACTTAAAAGCCAAATAGTATACTTAATTGGCTTATAGCCTATTTTTAAACTCGAAAACCTAGATATTATCATATTTCTAGTCAAGTATTAATTAGTGTAAATTGTGAATTAAAATTGGAACCCTATTTTTTGCTTCCTATGTTAATTAGCTAATTTGCTTATAATAAGCTACTTCCAGCCTAACACATTGCTGTATAAAATTTGGCAATTGATACTCTTAATCTCCTGACAGGCTGACTGTACTGCCAAGTAATAAAGCATGTCCAAACTCGCCATTTTAATGGCGAGTTTGTGATAGTTATTTTGAGCCCTTCAATTGCAAATGGCGAGTTTTATCTATTTTTCTCCTCTGCTACAATGTTATTTTGGAGAGAATTTATGAAAATTTGATCATTTTGGAGAGAAATTGTTGAATTTTGGAGAGAGCTGGAGAGACAAATGGCCCAAGTAATAAAGCATGTCCAAACTCGCCATTTTAATGGCGAGTTTGTGACAGTTATTTTGAGCCCTTCAATTGCAAATGGCGAGTTTTATCTATTTTTCTCCTATGCTACAATGTTATTTTGGAGAGAATTAATGATAATTTGATCATTTTGGAGAGAATTTGTTGAAATTTGGAGAGAGCTGGAGAGACAAATGGCTAGTTTATGAGACATACTATTTTACTTGGCAAATGGCAAGTTTATGAGACATACTATTTTACTTGGGACTGTAGATGGATACTCATTACTCTCCAAGATATTTGGAAATAATCAGAAATATCTATATAATATAACCTATTTACCAGTCTGTAGCCAGATTGCAGGAACTGGTGAACTGTTCTCCAAGAAATCCTCTATTTTGGCTTCTGTTCTAAGTAAAATACATGTAAATATAGGAGGAAATTAGGGATTGTTCGCAAAGAAAATGTTAAAAATGTCCCCATGTTCTGCAGCCTGGTTGACTGGGTCTGTAGAATATGAACCTTTTCAACATTTTCTGTGCTAACAATTCAGCCAAGTAAAATAGTGTGGCTCATAAACTCTCCAAAAACCACCAAATTTCTCTCCAAAATGATCAAATTATAATAAATTCTTTCCAAAATAACATTGTACCATAGGAGAAAATTAGATATTTCTTGCCATTTGAAATTGAAGGGCTCAAAATAACTGTCACAAACTTGCCATTAAAATGATGAGTTTGGACATGCTTTATTAGAGTTTATCTGTTTATCAGCTGGTGGCTGGGCTGCTGGCAATCCAGTCAATTCTCAATCTTCTTTCTTACATGTATTTAGCCAGTCTTTAGAAATTAGTAAACTGTTCCTAGAGATTTCTCTTTCTGTTCTCAGTAAAATTAATGTAAATATACTATAATAGGGTCAAGCAGGTACACTCTAACAAACTGCGGCCTCTAACAACAGAAACACCATAGCTTCAAAACACTCGTTAAAAAGTTATAGTTATGAATTATAGCATGCACTGCGCTTATATTGATAGCTATGCTACATTTTAATGTAATTTCGGTTCAGAATGTTTTAGACTCTCTTGAGACAGCCGCAATTAAAAATTAAAGGGCCGCAATTTCCCAGT
Organism: Caprella mutica; assembly: GCA_947561585.1. Classification (NCBI taxonomy): domain Eukaryota; kingdom Metazoa; phylum Arthropoda; class Malacostraca; order Amphipoda; family Caprellidae; genus Caprella; species Caprella mutica. Next base: position 224,186 of record CANNZV010000666.1, read on the forward strand.
CTGCAGAATATGAAACATTTTTAACATTTTCTGTGCGAAGAATCCTTAATTCCCTCCTATGTTTACATGTATTTTACTGAGAACAGAAGCTAAAATGGAGGATTCCTTGGAGAACAGTTTACCAGTTCCTGCATTTGAGTCTGGCAGTTTACCTGCGTGACCCTATAGGGATTAATTCAGAAGTGTTCTTAGCTAAATTAATGTAAATATATGAATTAATTCTAGAACAGAAAGCAATATGAATTTGTTCTGTTTGAACAATTTACTAGTTTCTGTAATCTTATTTTTTTATAATAAATTCTGTAATAGCTAACTCGTGATTTTATATCAATGTATTGTGAATATGCTAATATTTATTATAATATAATGCTAAATTCTTCGATCATTTTTGAAACAAAATAGTTACCTATTTAGAATTAAGTGATTCATTATAATTATCATTTACAAGTCATCAGAATATGGACCCATTGGTCAAAGAATCACAGTAGCTAAGTCAGTTAAAGCCAAGTAATTGGCTTGCAATTTCTTTTCTACAGTCAAAACTCAAATAAATCTAATTGGTTTAAAATTTTGAATCAATTCCTATCACCTATGTTAAGTTGGTTATTGTTATATTGATTTGAAATCCTCAAAAAAGAACAAAGATTGGCTGGCAATGTTCAGAAACTTTGGATCAGAAATGGCTTGCAGCCGTAAAGTTCACCAATATCTGACATCTTGAGATTTCCTGTGCAAATTATCCCCAATTTCTTTCTGTATCGATATTTAGTTATTTACCTCCACGTAATTTGCTGAAAACAGAAAACAAAAGTAGAGGATTTCTTGGAGAACACTTCACCAGTGGCTGCAGTCTGAAATAATTTCGAATTGTGATTAAATATCCATATTTTTATGTTCCAAATCAAGATTTGCTCTTTTCTAAAACTTTTATGTTTTGCTCAACAATATTTAATTTTAGGCTGAAAACTAGTTGCATTCATATTTATTTGACAGTTTCTTGATATTACAATACATACATCATATGATCTTTTTTCTATTTTAAATAAAAGAAAATGTGTAACTGTAATATTAATAGCTGTGAAGCTTATGAACTAACGTGTTGCAGGTCGTAATGAAGCTAAAGCTGCCGGTGTGGCTCTAAAGGAAGCTGCCTACAAGTTTGACATTGCGCACACCTCTGTGCTGACACGTGCTACCAAGACTCTGGAAGCCATCCTCCAGGAGACTGGGCAGACAGACTTGGAGGTGAAGAAAACCTGGCGATTAAATGAGAGGCACTATGGACAACTGACAGGACTCAATAAAGCAGAGACTGCTGCCAAACATGGAGAGGCTCAGGTAGCTATTTCTCATTATCTTTGATATTCATAACTACCTAGAAATGAAGATAATTTTCATCATTTTGATGTAAAACTGCTTTTTAGAGTAGGGATGGGATAAAGTATCAGTAATTTTGTAGAGTTTTGGCAATGGTATTGGTATCGGCAGATAATGAAAAATATTGGCAAATAATTGTATTTAGTATTAGTTGTATTATTATATAAATTTGATCTATTTTTTTAAATATTCTTTTTTATAAATTCTCTAGCTAGCAATAAATGAAATATATTATTTGAATATTTTTATTTAAAGTACAAATCTATTATCAATCAACTACCTACTTGAGTTGTAATTTTAATTTATTTATTAGGACTATATGAAATTATTAATAAATTTTTTAAATGTGGAACTGTCCGAAGCTCGTAACTTATCTTAATATGAATTTGTGAATAAAATTGATATTCTATTCGGAAGTATATACAGAATCTACCAATAAGTTTTTGAGTCTGACTACAAATTTAAGATAAGAAAATCATTCAGCTACTGTTGTTGATCATTTTTGCACCTATTTATGTCAAGTATCACAAGATTATAACAGACATCAGAAAAGTTATCCATCTAATACCAATGTATTTCAATTAATGTGAAATATGTAAATCTCTTCATGTTATACTACATTGAAAGAGGATTTTGCTGTATTAGTTTTATGAATTAGAACTTTATTATTTTCTTAAGTAATTCAGATAATTTTGTCAAGTTATTTCTTAGTCATTACAAATCCATGAGTTTTATAAATAGCTATAAACGAAAAAATAGAAAGTATCGGTATCAGCACTTTTTGAGAAGTATCTGCATCAATTGATTTTGTGAAGTATCGGTATTTTTTTGGTATCATGACCATCATCCCATCATGAAATTTGGAGTAACTTCTTCTTAGGGTACTGTTACTATGGATGCGTATTCAAGCGATTTTTCACACTGACGACTTCTGATGAAATTGGATGAAAATCAAATTCATACTTTCCAATGGGAGTGGTTACAGTAGCAGCGATTTGGTCGTCAGAATACATATGAAGTCGGCAGAACAATTTCAGCATTCAAATGAGTTTGATTTTTTCATGCGACTAGCGACTGATTCGGTAATGTTTGTGTTTAATTCTCTTACTTTTGATTGCTGTTACTGCTTACCCTTGCGTTTTGGAAATATATTATTAGATACTATCAGGAATAATACAGATATCATTTAATTATATATAATATATATTTGATTGTATAAAGTCTTGAATTGGTAGTTAATTTGTACATTATTTTTCAATTATATAAATATTTTTCTATTTAGGTATTTCAAAAATTGTGTGCAGTGAAAATAATAATCAAAATAGTGTCAAGTCTATTATTTCCAGGGCTTTGGAGTCGGAGTCAAAGCTTTTTTGGTGGATTCGAAGTCGGGAGTCAAATATTTGTACCGACTCACGACTCCAAGCTATAGATATAATTCACAAAAATTTAGATCCATTTTATTTGTTGTTCATCATGTTAAATATCTCATAAGAACTAATAATTGCTCATAGATATGAATTAAATCAAAATTTATAGTCTAAACATCCAAATGACTCAATATTGCTTATAAAAATACTGTAAAACTGTTTTTTGGAGTCGGAGTCGAGGAGTCGGTGAAATTCTTTATAAAGGAGTTGGTTTTGGAGCCTGAGTCAATAAATTCAAATTAAAGGAGTCTGAGTCAAACATTTTATGTACCGACTCTGCAGCCCTGATTATTTCAGAGGCACATAGGTATTAGGTAGGTCTTCCTGAACATTATCTCAAATAAACATAGTTTAGACCCCAATTTAGGCAGAAACATACTGACGGTCAGAAATCGCATATATTGTAACTACCTCGCACTGACGATCAGTTCTGACGATATCGTCAGTGCGAAAAATCGCTCAAATACGCATGCATAGTAACCGTACCATTATGTTACCTTTTTTTTATCTATATTTATTGGACCTTCACCAATATTGCAGCTGTGTTCCACCATATTGAAGAACCTCCTAATAAAATTTCTGAATAGTTTAAATCGGAAATTAACATTTTATATACAATTTTTCAAAGGTATTTTGATTTTTTATATTATTCAGTTGAATGCAACGTTGCACTTGTTGCATTTAACTAGGACTTTACCAGAATCTGTAGCAAAAAGGTTTATGATGTAATTCTATTTTATCTATAACCTTTGGAGTTGAACTTCCTCTTAGTCTTCAATGTAGTAGGTGATATAGAAGGACATTTAGGTTCTGTAATTACTTTCAATTTGCTCACAGACTCAGAATGATGGAGAGAAATTTTACCTTTGTGTGTACTGAGCTGAACCTTCACTGAAAATATAGTGAATTAATTCCTTTCAATCACATTTCCCTAATCATGTATTTACTCCTACTATTTTGAAGTTCTAGAAAAGTCCCTTTATTTGTGTTGTTAACTTGTAGATGTAAATTCCATTTTATATTTTTCTGCAATTAGGTTTAATTTGGAGAGTAAAGTTAGTATTTTTGTGTTTCAAATGATATTTATGACTAGTATGGAGGTAATGATGAGAGTCTGGGGGTAATGATGAGAGTCTGGGGGTAATGATGAGAGTCTGGGGGTAATGATGAGAGTCTGGGGGTAATGATGAGAGTCTGGGGGTAATGATGAGAGTCTGGGGGTAATGATGAGAGTCTGGGGATAATGATGAGATTCTGGGGCTAATGATGAGATTCTGGGGCTAATGATGAGATTCTGGGGCTAATGATGAGATTCTGGGGCTAATGATGAGATTCTGGGGCTAATGAAGAGATTCTGGGGCTAATGAAGAGATTCTGGGGCTAATGAAGAGATTCTGGGGCTAATGAAGAGATTCTGGGGCTAATGAAGAGATTCTGGGGATGGTAATGAAGAGATTCTGGGGATGGTAATGAAGAGAGTCTGGGGATGGTAATGAAGAGAGTCTGGGGATGGTAATGAAGAGAGTCTGGGGATGGTAATGATGAGATTCTGGGGATGGTAATGATGAGATTCTGGGGATGGTAATGATGAGATTCTGGGGATGGTAATGATGAGATTCTGGGGATGGTAATGATGAGATTCTGGGGATGGTAATGATGAGATTCTGGGGATGGTAATGATGAGATTCTGGGGATGGTAATGATGAGATTCTGGGGATGGTAATGATGAGATTCTGGGGATGGTAATGATGAGATTCTGGGGATGGTAATGATGAGATTCTGGGGATGGTAATGATGAGATTCTGGGGATGGTAATGATGAGATTCTGGGGATGGTAATGATGAGATTCTGGGGATGGTAATGATGAGATTCTGGGGATGGTAATGATGAGATTCTGGGGATGGTAATGATGAGAGTCTGGGGATGGTAATGATGAGAGTCTGGGGATGGTAATGATGAGAGTCTGGGGATGGTAATGATGAGAGTCTGGGGATGGTAATGGTGAGAGTCTGGGGATGGTAATGGTGAGAGTCTGGGGATGGTGATGGTGAGAGTCTGGGGATGGTGATGGTGAGAGTCTGGGGATGGTGATGGTGAGAGTCTGGGGATGGTGATGGTGAGAGTCTGGGGATGGTGATGGTGAGAGTCTGGGGATGGTGATGGTGAGATTCTGGGGATGGTGATGGTGAGATTCTGGGGATGGTGATGGTGAGAGTCTGGGGATGGTGATGGTGAGAGTCTGGGGATGGTGATGGTGAGAGTCTGGGGATGGTGATGGTGAGAGTCTGACTGAAAGACACTTTATAAACCCACTGATTTTAGTTCATTTTCTACAAAACTGACGACACTACTGTATATTTTTTCCATTGTCTATCTCTTAATATAAGTTTCATTGTTGTTAATTCAACTCCACAAGTTACAGGATAATGAGAAAGGTCCAATTCGGTAATAGAATGATAAAGTGCTTTCCAATATGACCCCTGCATTTCTATCTTAACCCTTTAATGACATGTGCTATCATATGATCACACAAAATTAATCATACTATAAAACTCTTGTTATTTTAATTGAACAATATTTCTGTACCAAACATTTCATGGACATGTTAAGTATAACCCCCACTGTATGTTCATGCAACCAGTCAGTAATTTTCTTTGGGTTATAGTATTTGGAAGCATTAATTTAATGACATAAAATTTTGGCATCCTTGCACAACTTTTCCGAAGGTGAGAACATTTAAACAGGTAGTTACAAATTCATAGACCACACATTTATGTAGATTATTCAATACGAATTAAATAATGTAGGAAATGAAAAAGAATTAGTCTTTACAATTACAAATATTTATATTATTACAATTTAAAATTTGCGTGACCATATGAATCACAACCGTGTATTCAGCAGCTAAGCTGTGAATGTACATACGAACTATTTTTCTATGGTTTTAACCTCTTGAAGAAAACTTAGGTCTTATCGGAGACCTAAAGTTTTATCTCGTCATTAAAGGATTAATATACAGTAGAAACTACATAAGTACAATATATATTTTATCATTAAAATACCTAGCATCACTTAACTAGATAGTTATTCTCAGTTGCAAAATAGCTATAGTAATACTAGCTATATTTATATTGATTTAAATTTTCAAACTATCTTGCATAACTCTTTATTACCAAATCATGACTCTGTCTTTATACCTTATGGTAATAAGACCGGGGTGAGTCACAAGAACTATATAATTGTTATCCCTTAATAAACTTATCATTTTCTATGAGTTCTATCTAATGAAAGAAAATTGTATTTAAAGTTTTTATCTGTAGATCTTCAATCAATCGCGCAATTTATATTGGAAATTCAATTGTGGTAAGAACTCCTTGTGACATGAACCTTCAACATTCGAGTGGAATCAGACCTGAAGAATCAACGCAGTGTTTTAATATTTTATAACTACCCCTTCTAGTCATTTATTCTACTGAAAAACCTGCGTCTATTTTCAAAATTGTGAAGTATTTAATTTTTGTCTCTGTTTAAACTAAAGAAGTTTTTTTATTTTAGGTGAAGATCTGGAGGCGCAGTTTTGACGTTCCTCCCCCTCCTATGGACTCTACCAATGAGTATTATGACGTCATTGTTAATGATCCAAGATATGCTGAAGAGCCCCCCAAAGGAGAACTGCCCATGTTTGAATCTCTTAAACTGTAAGTAACAGCCCATTATAACTTTTTCAATTTTTAAATTTAACAAATAAACAATATTTTATTAGGACACATTCTAGAAATTATGCATCTTAATATTCATATTGTGTACTTGTACTGTTTTGTATGTTTGAATTTGATTCCTGAATTTAAAATTTATGTAGGTTGCCCCTGAAGCTTCGGCTTAAGTGGGCCTTTATGATTCCTCATGTTTTGAGGAAACACTATTTTTAAGAGATCAAGGTTAAGCTTCTCAGCACCTTGATCTAAATGAAAGGAACATATTGTTTCAATAATTTAATCAATAAATATTTAGCGTTAGTTGCTGCAATTATATAATTTAATGAGGCTTTTGAAAATAAATATTTCGATTATAATTGATGTTCCCGCAAAAATTTATCCACTCTTCAGTCCCAAGTATAAGAAAGTCACACTTGATCTTTAAATTTAAAAATATTGTGATTGAGTAATAATTCTCTGCTTTAGTTGAAGTTAACTAATGACTTTGTTGTGGTCGGCAGTACCATTGAGAGGACTCTACCCTATTGGAATAACACTATCGTGCCTCAGCTGAAAGAGGGCAAGACTATCCTCATAGCGGCGCATGGCAACTCTTTGAGAGGCGTCGTCAAACATCTCGATGGTGAGACAGACTCTAAAGGGCCGTACACACGCAGGGTTTTTAAAGTCTTTCCACCAGACTTCTTCAGACTCCTTCATTTGCTACGATACTTTCGAATCGTATAAAACCAAAAATAATATTAATTATTTTAGTTGGCAACTTGGTATCCATGATACCTACTAAAATAAATAATAATTTTTATCGTTTTTTCCTGTATGATTCAAAAGCTTCGTGGAAAAAGTAGGAGGAGCTTAGCAAGACGTCTGGAGGAAAGACTTAAAAACCCTGCGTGTGTACTGCCATCAACTTGATTGTTTTTTATACTGTTTCATCCTCTGAGGGAACAGCTGCTTACCTTTCACCATGTGCTTTGTTTCTGCAATTTGGCCTTAATCTAATTACTCATTCAGGTATGTCTGATGAAGCCATCATGGGTCTCAATCTACCAACCGGTATTCCCTTTGTGTACGAATTGGATGAGAACATGAAGCCTGTTGTCTCGATGAAGTTCTTAGGAGACGAGGAGACTGTGCGAAAAGCTATCGAGAGTGTGGCAGCTCAGGGAAAAGCCAAATAAGTGAAAATGAATTGCCTAGTTAGTGATGTAGATGGTAGTGGGGTGGTGAAAATATCAATAGGTACTGTTACCAATTCATAGTTTGCTCTTTATTGATAGGTGTGTATGCAATGTATGTGATTTCTGAATGTAGTTTTTCCGTATAATTGATATCATATTCTGATTGTTAAATATTTTGTGACTAGATAGTCAAGAAAGCGTTGATATAGTGAAATAAATATTCTAGAAATGTGGTCTTTTTTTTTTACCCTCATCTTAATTCTAGAACTATGTATGACGTTATAAATTCTAAGAAACAAGACTTGCCTTTACGGTTCAATCGTGCCAAAGAATTTTTTTCAATTCATTGAGCTGTAACTCTTCAATTACCTAAATTTGTGATTGTTGCCCTGTCAACTACTCTATCCTGAAGCTGTTTATGGTGACTAGAAAGAAGGGCTAATGTTATGCTCTTCTTCATACTTGTTTTTTTATCGCTTAAAGAAAAATTGCATTAAATATTCCCTTCAGCGATAAAAAAAATGTAAAGGGCTTGTTACACGGTGCGAGTTACTGTCGTGACAGTGGACAGCAGCTGTCCCATTGTACTTGCATGCCAGTAACTCAATGTTCATAGCATTGAATTTCCATGACAGTCACTCGACTGAAGTGGTCACACTGTACGAGTAGCTGCACTATATTAACTGGCTAGGCCAACTCGCACGTTTACTTGCACCTTGTAACAAGGCCTGTATGTGAGCCCATTTTAAGAAGAGCTTTTTTTACGCGTGTTAAAAAATGCAAGTGTGAAGCGGGCTTCAATCTTGCCCCCATTAGAGATAACTAAATAAAGTAGGTGTCTAATGCCAAGACATTCTAGTTTCTTCTTAGAAAACGCAATAGCTAATTAATAGGGTTGTGACTATATTCTTTCGCTTTTTAGCAATAAAGCAAATTTTTTTAGATAAAGAATCTATCAAAGAGAAAAAAAAATGCTTTTAGCAAATCAAATAGTCCAAGTGACTGCAAATGAAACTCAAACGAATTTTATGGTTTGAATGAATGATTTTAGAAGTTTTAAATTCAAAAGACTAGGTGAGGAAATTACCTTATTGAATAATTGGAACCTGTAAGGCGATAACTAATAGTAATAATTTTCAGCAGTTAACAATTGGACATAACTATATTGATGAGATACCATTTTTGTTACTCTTTAGCTATTGTAAACGGTTACTATTCATTGGTGTGACCCTCATTAGTCTGTCACTTTTGCAGTTTATTTCTGATTGAACATCAAAATATATGTATATCGGGGGGCGTGCTACCCCCCGAACCCCCCTGCCAAGGTCATTAAAAAATCATGAAGTGTGCAGTACAACAAACTACATTAAATCGAATGAGGGATTGCATCATACAAATTAGCTAATATTAGAAATGAAGTAAAAAAGAGAGAAATATAAAAAAAGAAAAAATATTTTATTATTTGGATTGGTATATCTATAGTGTATATTTATTTATTTAATATTTTTTTATTTTAATCAAAAAATAAAAGAGAAATAACACAGAAAGAGGTAACTGACGGAGTAATGGCACGTCCCCATTGCAAACCGTGCTAGGACGTTTCGTTACTACAGGACGATTCGGTACCAGATTTTTTGTTCCCAGACGAACCTTATTTTTTAAATTTGAAATAAGTTAAGACTACAAATTATAGCAGATAACAGACGTAGAATTATTTTCGAGAATTTAAAACTAGCTATGATCATCAAATGTAATATATGCTAGATTTCTTTATTGTGCAAGTTATTGTCTAAAACTGTTAACTGTTTATTATTTTGGTTACCTCACACAGAATAAACTGTCTCATTTTGACATTGTTTCCTACCCTGCCTTCTATATAAATATACCATCTATGAAAACTCTCAATTACAATTAGCCTTATTTCAAAGAAATTAGAACATATAAAACTAACCTGAACGCCAAAAAAGCATATTTCAAGCATAAAAGGCTTCTTTTAAGCATAAAATGAATATTTTAAGGCATAAAAGCATATTTCATATAAAGGCCATATCACTAACGTCTAAGGGAAATTAAATACAAGGGACTAGAAGAAGCAGTCAGAAATTGGTGGCTCCATGAACACAGTGGGTGCAAAAAAAATACTCCGTGACTGCAGTCACTTACCAAGGAATATGACGAGAGAAGACACAATCACCAGTGACTGTACTCACAGATGTAAGAGGAAAATGAAGAGGCGATATTAAATGAGGCTGACGAGCTTACCGACACAAAAATCAAAACCTCGTAGTTGAAGAGCATAATTCTACCCCTATATACTCAGGATATTAACAGTTAGCCCAGATGATAGCGCACGATATCACTACTTTTGCGCTGTTTGTTTGTATGGTTTTATTCACGTTCTTGTTTATCTAATTGAATAAATAATCTTAATCATTGAAGTATATTTAAGCTCGAGTACCGTTATTGTTTCAATCTCGTTAACGATTTCACAGTAAAGCACGAGAGAAAAAAACGACAATTTATGGAATGATACAATAAAAGCATTGACCGAGATGAAGGATAGTTGAAATAAATCATTATTGATAGTAAAATTAAAGTACCAAAACTGTTCACTTTGGTGTCTGCAGAAAGAGTTGAGGTGTTATCACTTTGAGGTTTCCTATTCATCGATCATTGCTAGAGTAATGCAAGCGAGTGGGTCATTTTTGGGTTTATTCATCCAAATACTCTTCAAATTTTTGCTAGTTTTGTTTTAATTATCTTTATAGACATTGCAATCTGCATGAATATACTTACACACAAGTATTTATTTCCACATAAACGTTTCCACAAGCCCAGCAAACATAACTCAGTCAATTATATTTCTCAACAATACCACGTGATCTTCACTTTTCATGCTGAAAAAGTAACAAAATAGGTTCTTTTGTATCGTTTAGATTCATTTTAAAATAGCACTTGCAGCTCTGAACTAAATGAAAGTGTTTAAGCAATGGAATAGACAGCAAAGGCACTATAATAACATATCTAATTTGAAGACATTTTTTAACTGTTTCAATGGATTATTGATACCAATATACTTTACTGTATCACTAGTCTTTCTAAATGAGGCGAGTATATTTCACTCTTTGTTTCTAAAGTAGTAACATTAAAAAAACATCTACAATTCTACATAACTCAGATACATTTTAGATAAGCGATGCAACATTATCCTCAATTTAAACAGCAAATGTGATATCAAATATATATCTATATAGTAGATATATCTCAAATTTAAAATGTCTAACTATATTTATTACCAGCTTTTACCTTATTACTTATTCTGTAAAGGACGTTTCGGGTATATCAATTTAATTATTGTTATATACATATTAAATAGGAAGAAATGAAGTGATGTGTCTGGGCCTCAAACTCTCAGTTCTGTGTCTATAGTTTGCAACGTTAACCGGCCATCCTGGATGCATATTAAAACTAGATTATGTGCACTCGGTAGAGAGCGCATACCTTCGCCGCCGCTTTGATCCATTCTCTCCCAAAATTTGATAAACTGCTAACTGGATAATAACCAATCGTCCCACCAAGTTTCATGCAATATGGTTCAATACTTTTTGAGTTATTGAGTTATAAATGACCTTGACCTTTGACCGGATCGCTCTCCAAATTCTAACAGATGGTTCCTGGACATTGACCAATTGTACCATCAAATTTCAAACAATTTGGTTGAATACTTTTTGAGTTATTGAGTTACAAATGGTCTTGACCTTGATCTTTGACCCGATTGCTCCCAAAATCTAGCAAAATGGTTCCTGCATACTGGCCAATCGTCCCACAAAGTTTCATGCAATATGGTTTAATACTTTTTGAGTTATAAATGACCATGGCCTTGACTTTTGACCGGGTTACTCCCAAAATTCTAGCAGCAGGTCACTGGACATGGACCAATTCGCTTCACCAAATTTCAGGCAATTTAGTTGAACACTTTTTCAGTTAAGCGAATAACAAGATGATAAACAAATAAATAAAAAACGACGGCTAAAATATGACCTTCCCGCATTCTGCGAAGGTAATGATTCAAGCTCGATATTAAAAGCGACTCTGATACACTCGAATATTTTAAAGTGGAGATGCAATGAAATGTCATTAAGACTCAATAAATTAAGAGCATTATGAATACATTTTGAACGGAATTCTGTACTTGTTTTTTCACCAGTTTTGTGACATATTAGACATGTGGGCTGGCGCGCTCTATCTTCAGTCAAAAATAAATGTATTCTTAATGATCCGTTGAGCCAAATGAAATACTTTTTCTTGCAACATATTCAGGTTAACAAGACTTTGATCCCTTTGTCGATGAGGATCAAAGGAGATTTGATCCCATCCGATCAAACAGCAACCCATAGTCTCACGCTGTAACTATCTGTAAGAGTGAAGTGACTCTTAACATATAGAGATAAAAGAGCTACGGAATTAACCCTATCATTCCGACTATTCGTGGGAGCCTGCTCTGTGAAAATTTTCTCGTTATACTAAATCAAAACCGTCATGCGGATCGCTTAAATTTTTGCATCATCTTGTCTCAGTCCAGCCGCTTCTTCGTCAATGATATTAGCTCTCTAGGTTGCTTTTTTATGAAATTTACTTTAGTTCTTCCTTTATTAGCCTCTATATTGAGGATTTGGATATACCTATCTGTTTTGCATTTTTCTGAAACTTCTCTGTGGCTTTCGGTCAATTCGCTTCACATCAGGAATTTGGTTCGAATTTGACCCCTTTTATCCTGGAATTAATTTGTAGGAGGTTGCGCTTGTTCATGTGTTTTTACAAGGTATGTGAACCGCTTGTGGTAGACCTTGAGCTGTTGACAATATGTTCTTGATGGTAACACCAGCGCTCTTGAGGGTAACAATTGGGTCACGTGACATAACTGCTAAAATACTTGGAACGTGATTCGGTAGGTACGTATATGGTGGACAAAAAATGGAAAATATTAAAGCCACACAACATAGCATAAAGTTAATAATAATTCTGCAATTATGTGTGAATATATTTGATACTATATTATCCTCATATACTGCCGTACTTCCAGATATTTCACATGGTTTCATCATCTCTAAAGCTTTAATTTTAGTTGAAATCATTGAATTTTCATAAAAAAATGAGTTTTGTAAGATATTATAAACATTTTTCGATACCAAATGAGATTGTAATTCATCATATCACATTATCTTTGTGAGTTGAGACATGTTGTTTATAAACCCAGGTATAGGATCCACCAACCCAGATTATTTTTTATTTGTTCATCAATATTAATAAATTATTTTCGAAACTTTCATTTGAATGCAAGAAACCGACAAATATTAGTCCAAACTTAACCAAATCATGAATAAAAGATCTTTCTTAAATGTAAGAAAAGAAAATTCTGCGATATTCATTATTTAGTTGAAATTTTTGCAAAATTTGTTAATGTTGTTTCTAATAAAAGTCATCTTAGCTATTATCTGATTTAACTCCCTTCCCTTTGTCCTCTCAGATTGGATATGAAATTAAAACACGAAAATATAAATTCAATTAATTATGATATGAACAATGGACATCGTGATGAAGAAAATACATTAATGATATGAGAACTGCTGCTAAATGAACAACACTCGGAAACCCTGATGGAAATTTTCAGCTATGAAAATATTCAACAGAACTTCGAGTAGCCTAATTTTTAGAAGAGAATTATTTAGCGGTTGCTTGTTCGAGGTAAGCAATGAGGTCTGCTCTCTCTGCCTTCTTTTTGATGCCAGCGAACACCATCTTAGTGCCCGGAATGTACTTCTTGGGGTTGGTGAGGTAAATGTCCAGAGTCTCTGGTGCCCAAGTGATGCCTTTCGACTTGTTGGCGTCAGTGTAGTTAAATCCTGTAATGAGATATGTGTTAGAACTAGTTATGAAAGAGCATCTTTAACCAGTTATACGTCTTGGCATAAAATGGTATTATTCCGCTTGCAGCATTTTATCACTAAACAATTGGAGAAATGCTAGTTAGGTAATGTTTCTTCTGATTGAAAAGATTGAAACTCAACGGGAAATCCATAATATTAGAGGTTATTTAAACTCTGCGTTGAAGGTTTTTTCAGATATCAAGCTTTTGAATAGAAAGATTTCTATTCATCATCAGGACCCTCAGGACCATCATCATTCCACCCTTCTCCTGATGATGAATAGAAATCTTTCTATTCAAAAGCTTGATATCTGAAAAAACCTTCAACGCAGAGTTTAAATAACCTCTAATATAATGTTTCTTCTATTTATTGTGTCTATTTAGAGCCAGGAATGAAATTATTTATCTTTAAAAGATATCATTCATTCAAAATACCTAATTATGATACGTATATTGAAATAGATTTCTTTCATACTTACTTAAGAGGTTTTATCACATGCCCTAATTACAAAGATATTGTTCTACAGAAAGATTCACCACTCTCTGAAATTTCTGTTTCAAAATGCGCCATATCTGAATTTTAAAGCGGGAACTAAAGCCACTACAACATTTGGTGTTGATCAAAACATTGAAAGTTTCAGTGTACAGGCAGAAGTTATACTGGATCAACAGAAAAGTTATTCTGAAATCTACTCATTTTTTTAATATTGAAAGCTAGTTTCAGTTGAACACTGAAACTTTCAATGTTTTGATCAACACCAAATAATTTTGTTTCTCTAGTTCCCGCTTTTAAAACCGGAATTTAGGAGAGTGGTGTATCTTACTGTAGGGCAATATCTTTGCTAATAATTTTACAGAAGCAGCACACTTTTATAACCTTTTTAATGATCAAACCATTTTTTAAAATACAATTAAAACATTAAATTCATTTGAAATTTAATTATATTTGAACAAAGTGGAATAATGGTCCTTTGACATTCAAAGATATTTACGACTTGTAATTGTGTTAAAATTTATTTCATTCCAATGAAAATTAACACTTAATTTCTAGCACAATTTTATAAGATTTATAAATTTGTATCCAGATTCAAAAATACGTCCGGTGAAAGAATGTATAATAATTTAGTTATCTTACATTTGTTTATAATGTTAGTTACGTGTAGGATTCAATAATACTAAATTAATAATCAACTAATGCAGTGAAAGTGCCAGCGTTCTCTATTTAATTTTATATAAACCTATTTTATGTCATCTGACGCACTTGGAGACCAGAAT
>CANNZV010000666.1:239111-296157 GCA_947561585.1 Caprella mutica
TGGAGACCAGAATTTATCTTATGTGTCATTTTAAAGGTCCCCTCCAAGCAATTTTTTTATTGCTTTCTTTATTCAACGAGGATAATGTTTCTTATCATTTTGCTGCAAACCCCATGAAATTTGATAGCATATATTTAATTTTATAATTTTTTTATTTTAAAACTGTACAACGCCTGTTTTACTTCCGACTTACTAATTTTCAGTCTGAAGAAGAAGAATGTACACCATTTGTTTTGATTGTCAAATAGGTATTTGGTATAATAAATCCATTTAATATTCGTGTAAAGGTATTATATTGGATAAAGTTTTAATAGAAACGCTTATATACTTTTAGAAACAATTAATATCTTAAACGAAGGCAGAAAACACATTGTTTGTTTATAAAATTCAAATTTAAAATCAAAACAAAGAGTGTACAATCGTCTTCTTCAGCATCAGGTTAGTGATTCGTCTAGATACAATTGTTGCACTGCATAGTATTAAAACCTTTAAAAGCAAATAATTATATATACAATGAACCGAATTGTATGCGGTTTTCTGAGTTATGATCGTAGACCTTAGTTCTACAATATTGTTTAATAAACTCATTTTTTTCCCCTTAGCCTGGAGAGGACCTTTAAGGTATAATAATTTATAGGTTGGTTAGCCGGAAAGGGTAGGTATTTTAGATGTATTTCTCAGAATCAATGGTAGTGTGAATTGCTCACAAACTCACTCCATTAAAATATATTATGAATAGAAAACTTATTAATTTCAGTGTATTCAAAATTTTAACTAAATATTGCTTGTAAATGGAAAAATTATCAAACTTCAAGTAAGGAAATTAAGTTCGTAAAGGTCCTCACTGTCCTCTTCACTTTATTTTTTTGGTGCTAGGACAATTCGTCGCGGGAACAATTCGTCGTGGAAAATTCGTCATAGACAATTAGTCGCTATATTTTTCCTTTCGTCATATTTCATATTATAAATTTGTTTCATATTTAATTTCGCAATTTATTTACCATTTTTTCCATTTCTTTCAAATCTTCAAATTAATAAATGATTCAATATATACAAAACTAGGTGTCTTCAATACAAAATATTTTTCTAATGCATAAGTAATCTTCCATTATTTTTTTATTAATAATTATTCCACATTTTGAAATAAATTATTAAACATTTGAAATAGATAAAAATAATAAAATAATATCAACAATACGAGTAATTTATATAAATCTTAAAACCTCAGATCTAATCACTCAAAATCTCTGAATGTAATTTGAAGAATTTAAAAATAGTATAAAATCGTGTTGAATACGAGTTAAAATTAATAAATACGAATATAGAAAAATATAGAAAACTGTAGATACGCGACGAACTGTCCACGACGAATTTACCGCAACGAATTGTCCAGACGCGATTTTTTATTACTCTATTCACTAGAGCTAAGGTTACTGATTATAAAACTACAAACCATTTCAAATTTGGTTCTATAATTTAATTTATTATAGTATGTAATTTAAGTTATTCTTGAAAAAAAATCTACCCTCCGAATTTCAAGCAAAGAAAAAGTATCATCAATTGCCAACAAATTGAAAACAATAACAAACAAAGTCTCACAAAGATAGCTACCTAAATACCATTATCCTAGAAAAATATAATTAGGTACCCAAAAGTGTACCTAAATACCTATTTGCCATAAATTTACGATGATACGATATAAAGTTCGTTTTAAAAACCTTTCCTTCTATCTAATCTTAGAAAGTGGGACAGCGACGGTTGAGGGGAATATTTCTTATATAATTGATTACGAAGCGAACACTTAATCAATTTCTTTTCTGTTAACTGCTATATAACTTTAGCTCTACAAAGTGAAAGAATTTATAAAAAAAAAATTCAGAGTGGAGAGGACCTTCCACATAGTCAATTAAAAATTTCGAGAGGTTAGATTTGGTTCATAACCATTAACACATACTTTGCGATTGCCGGGGTACGGAATTAGGTATTAATATGCATCATCTATGTTAAAATAAATAAATTGAAGATTAATAAGTTAAAATAAAAATATTTATTTATCTGTACGATGTTAAAGAATATTAAAAAGGGGAACTCGTTTCCTCTGTGAGTGTTGGAGTATTGATATCTGACCCAAATACACCAGCAATGGGGCGTACCTTATTCACCTATTGTTCAATAATAGTGGTGTGGAGGATGGATAATAGTCTGGTGGAGGATGGATGATAGTCTGGTGGAGGATGGATGATAGTCTGGTGGAGGATGGATAATAATCTGGTGGAGGATGGATAATAGTCTGGTGGGGGATGAATAATAGTTAATAGTCTGGTGGGGGATGAATAATAGTCTGGTGGAGGATGAATAATAGTCTGGTGGAGGATGAATAATAGTCTGGTGGAGGATTACTAACTCACCAGGAGCTTGGCCTGTTTTCCTTCCAATGAGACCATTAAGATTAGGTCCGACTTTGTGTTTGCCCCCAGCTTCTACAGTGTGGCACTGAGCACACTTTGTGACAAAGATCTTCTTGCCCTTTTCAGCATCTCCCATTTTGGTGTCTGTGAACAAATTAACACATTTAACAACTTTAAATAATAATCTTCTTCTTTATTTTAGTTCCTCGGTATTTATTTTTCATTCAAACTCTACTTCCATATAACTGAAATTATTAGGGCATCACAGTACTCGCAAAGTGGGGGTTAACATAGGTCATGATAGGTCAAAGAAAAATGTCTAAAGGTCATATTCATGACCCATATTATTTCCCACTGTACGAGTACTGTGAGTGACAGAATAACAGAACGTATCACTGTACTCGTTTTACACCGGTTTGAGTGCTGAACCGGTGTGATTATTTTAATATATTTAAAGTAGAAGAATTTGCTGTGTGCAATATTTTAAACCAACTGCAAAATACAAACACGACTAATAATATACATTAAAATATTTTACCAATTAGCTCAATTGATTGGAAATTCTTTACCGTAATTAGAGTGAATATACCTTTGCAGAGACAGAGTGCTAACTAACTGCAATGCTTTGGTTTGTTGCCAAAAGCAGCCGACATTTTGCCCCTGATGCCACAGGGGGAAATTATGCACCTGCCAATGTCATCAAAATAAAATAAATAGCAAACAAACTCCACAATACTTGAAGAAAATTACTATTATGAAAGTAGAGTATATAAATTTCGCGAGTATCACTGGTTATAAAGAAATATTAGTGTTTAATACTCGTACATTACAATGTCGTGAGAGTGATTAGAAAACCTTTACAGTTGCACTACAAATTCCACTTAATCCTATATTTTGAATTTTAATTTCATCTTAAACATATCTAAGCTTCAGTAATGAAATACAACTGTTGGGCCCCTTGTGGCCAAGGTATATTAACTACTTAGTTAATATACCAATTGCTCGTGGTAGCAGATTGGGAAATAGGAGATTGGTTCATAACTTCATAGTCATAGATGTTACTTCTAATTTCACTGAGCAAATTTGAAGTAGGTTATGAATGATATTTTTTTTTTGTATCGAGATTAATAGTGAACAGTTAATTAATTTTGGTGCACGCTTATCCTATCTTGGTAATAGTGTGAAAAATTTGTTGCCCGTTGACTGTGATCAAATAGGGGAGAAACGGGAGCATTCGGACAGTTTTGTTAAAAACTGAATAATTCGTAAACTAATTCGCATTTTACTATTTAAAGAATTTGGTATGTAAATAAATTATGTTACTTCAATTTTATTAAGACTGTTTTACAGTTTAAACCTCCATTCGAAAGTTATAAGACAAAATGTAAGAGAGATTCAAGTGTCTGAATTCTCCTTCCTAGAGGGAGACTTCGGACAAGCTGTGAGAATGATTCGGACACCATAAAAATGGTTAAAACATTGGAAATATGGGTAATTAGACGATAGGATTGAATTCGGATCTACTAATTTAATTGAAATAAACCATAATGACTTGTTATTCACAGTAATAATTCATCGAGTTTGAAATGTTATCTTAATTAAAATGATTGAACATTTTCTACAACAAAATATAGATAGCCCATGAGTAATCACTGTGAAATTATCCTTTATTTAATAGCTAAATATAAAAAACATATGTTATAACTATTTCCTTTTACTTTTGGTATAACTGTGTCCTTTTTCTTGAAATTACAGTAAAGTTAGTAAATTACATCTTAAATATTTCTTCGAATGTTTAAAGTATAGTCCATAAGTGTAGATCTTGCTACACCTCCAATTTCAGCAGCTTTTCTGACAGATAAACCTTTTTGGAAATACATTCTTTATTACGACCTCTATCAGTTTTCCTTTAATTTATAATGAAAAGGTATGAATACGATTGTCAAACTGTCAAATAAAGACACTAATGTTAAAATTTGCAACTATTCTTATAAACGAATGCTATGCCAATCAAAATAATTAACTTCAAGTTCAGAATGTCCTTTTTCATAAGAATTACTTCAATAAATTGTAATGGTGGACTGAATCGGATACAGAAAGAAGGTTCGGACACCATCTGATAATCCGAACACACCTCAACAGAAGTCTCCGATTCATCCCAAATGACATTTTAAATTAAAAACATCACCTTTTTTCTAATTTCATTTGTATTATTTTTTAACACACCAAACATAACATAAAATATTTATATATTTCATACCTTTGAGATTGAGAATCAGTTTCGTATTGATATAGTCCACACACGATCCAATTCAATACGAAAAATTACATCAATATTGAAGAAAATAGTAAATTACACCTCGGGGGCGAAATACAACATATCCGCACGGGTTCTTTCAAATAGCTGACGGTTAACATTTCGCACATATTCAGTTGCAAGAAGCGGTAGTTCCAACAATTATGAACATGTTTAAACGAGTTGTCCGAACTATCCCTCTGTCCGAATGCTCCCGGTTCTCCCCTAACTCAATATTTAATGAACTGTGCCACCTAGTTTATCTGTTCATCGTTTTCATAACTACCCATAGCATAGACATTAATCTTACGAAACTGCGTCCTACCTAATTATGTGTTCAACCACAACTTAAAGGTTCGAAATTTATTTCTTTTACAATCATTAGTCAATAAGGCAGTGTGAGGTTTATAATAGTAGTTTGCAGAAAAATCTCGTGAAATTTATTTTTTATTTTATTTTTCAAACGTTGAAGCTTTGATCAAGAGAAATACTCCTAATTATGAGTAAATTTCAAAGAACTTAAAAAAGGTTTAATAGCACTGCAGCAGTCAGCATATCCCACAAAAAAGTACACTCAATTTTAAAATTACATAAGCTTGCTATAAATAGAATCTTGAATATGTAGCAGTCCATCCCTTTAATATATGGTTTTTATATTATTTATTCATTATTAATCCGTGACGTGTCATCTGAGTGTTTTTTTTTATCACTGATAAAATACGCTACTGAACCGGACGTGTGTGAATGTGTCCGTTGAATTTAAAGGTCCCCTCCAAGCAAATTTTTTTATTGCTTAAATCAACGAGGCTAATGTTTCTCATTATTTTACTGCAAACCCCATAAAATTTGATAGCATATTTTTAATTTTATATGCTTTTAAAGATTTTTATAATTCAAACTCTACAAAACCTACTTTACTTCCGACTTTCTAATTTTCAGTCTGAAGAAGAAGAATGTACACCATTTGTTTTGATTGTCAACTAGGTATTTGGTTTAATAATTCTATTTATTATTCGTTTAAAAGTTCAAATTCAGATAAACTTATTATAGAAACGTTTATATACTATTAGAAACAATTGATATCTTAAAAGAAGGCCAAAAACGCATTGTTTGTTTAAAAATCTAAATTTGAAATCCAAACAAAGAGTGTACAATTTTCTTTCTTAGCGTCAGGTTGGAGATTCGCTCGATTGTTGATCACAGAGTATTAAAAAACTTTAAAAGTAAATAATAAAATATATACTGAACCGAATGGTATGCGGTTTTTGGAATAATGATCGTAGACCTTAGTTCTTTAATATTATGTAATAAACTCATTTTTTTCCCGGAGCCTGGAGAGGACCTTTAAAGTAACGATATATTTTTACTGAAACCGAAGCACTGAGAGGACATTTCACGGATAGAACTCTGATGTGTGTGAACAAGTTTTTAAAGGTCCCCTCCAAGCAAATATTCAACGAGGCTAATGTTTCTTATCATTTTTCTGCAAACCGCATCGAATTTGGTAGCATATTTTTAATTTTATATACTTTTAAAGATTTTTATAATCAAAACTCTACAAAACCTATTTAACTTCCGAATTTAGGAAATTTTCAGCCTGAAGAAAAAGAATGTAGGTACACCATTTGTTTTGATTGTCAACTAGTTATTAGGTTTAATAAATCCTTTTCCCAGCTAACCATATCCTCTCTGCCCCGCGTGGGACATCTTTCGCTAGCGAGGGACGGGGGATTTCAGACGTCTCCAGACGTCTGAAATCCCACGTCTTTCCAACGTCAGAAATCCCACTTACGTCCGACGTCTTGCACAAGCGGGATGTCCCACGGGGGATATCCCACGTCTGTCCCACGCGGGATGTCCCACGTCTTTCCCACGCGGGATGTCCCTCTCTGTCCCACGTAGGATATCCCACGTTTGTCCTACGTGAGATGTCCCTCTCTGTTCCACGCAGGATATCCCTCTCTGTCCCACACGAGATGTCCCTCTGTCTCTCGTCTGTTTTACGCGGTAAAAAGTACGCGGGATGTCACTCTCTGTCCCACGCGGGATGTCCCTTTCTGTCCCACGCGGGAAGTCCCTCTCTGTCCCACGCGGGATGTCCCTCTCTGTCCCACGCGGGATGTCCCTCTCTGTCCCACGTCTGTTTTACGCGGGAAAAAGTAGGCGGAATCTTTGTCCCACGCGGGATGTCCCTCTCTGTCCCACGCGACGCGGGATGTCCCTCTCTGTTCCACGCGGGATGTCCCTCTCTGTTCCACGCGGGATGTCCCTCTCTGTCCCACGTCTGTCCCACGCGCGATGTCCATCTCTGTCCCTCGTCTGTTTTACGCGGAAAAAATTTATATATTGAGTCGTGGTGCAAATCTTAATGGTAAAATATCGATACATATTGCAGCAAGTTCATTCTCAAGCTTTACTTACGTACCATAACTAGATAGGTATTGATAAACACTAGTACCCAGCTAACCAAAAGCTGTTTGTCCCACGTCTTAAGACGTCTGATACCCCTCGCTATAGAGGGATTTAAGACGTGGGTCGGGGGACATCAGACGTCTTGCAGACGTCTAACCCTCTTCATTTGCACAGGGGTCCCCCTCTTCAAGACGTCTAATCCCACGTCTTGTCCCCCTCTGACAGAGGGGGACATCCACCTGTCCCACGTCTTACCCCACTCCGTTTTCAAGACGTGGGACCCACGTGGGACAGAGTGTGGATGTCCCTCGCTATAGAGGTATTCAAAACGTGGGACAGAGTGCGGATGTCCCTCGCTATAGAGGGAAGAGGGAAATAAGACGTGGGACCCACGTGGGACAGAGTGAGTATTCAAGACGTGGGACAGAGTGGGAATATCCCCCTCTGCAAGACGTGGGACAGAGTGTGGATGTCCCCCTCTGCAAGACCTGGGACAGAGTGCGGATGTACCCCTCTGCAAGACGTGGGACAGAGTGCGGATGTTCCCCTCTGCAAGACGTGGGACAGAGTGCGGATGTCCCCCTCTGCAAGACGTGGGACAGAGTGCGGATGTCCCCCTCTGCAAGACGTGGGACAGAGTGTGGATGTCCCCCTCTGCAAGGGGGACATATCTCTCTTATGGCTCAAACTACTTCGGTTAATTGGGTTATATAAATATGCATAAGATATAAAAAGATCATATACTAATCATTATTGCAATTTCTTACTATATTGCATATAGTGTATATGTTCATTTGGCTGCATATCAATTATTTTAATATTACATATTGTTATATACAAATTAAATGGGAAGAAATGGAGAAAGAATTGTAGAGGTGATCTCGGGAATCGAACTCAGGACTCTAGTGTGATGTACTATTGAAGCCTGCGACACTACCACTCAGCTATCCTGGACAAGGTAGAAGTTGTATTGAAATGATGTTTAAGCAACTTGATAACTTGCGTGCTTCTTAAAATTATTTTAAATAAATATAATTTAATATTCTACATTTTGGTATCTTTTATTTTTTATTGTAAATGATAAGAATGTGTATAAAGTTATTTATTAATATTTGTATTGATAATGCTAATTATTGTTATTAACTACCTAATTATCTATAACTGTTAATTAATCTTACCTATAGTTACCTTCTGGTGGTATCACTACCTTATACCTATCTAGTTACCTACTAGAGTTTATTTATAACTACCTAGTAACTTACAAGTGATAACCACCAATCTGTACCTACTGGTGGTTATCACTACTTACCTATTACGTAGTATTTATCAGTACCTACTTAGTTACCTACATTACTGTTTGTCAATACCTACCTAGTTACCTACTGGTGTTTATCAATGCCTACCTAGTTGCCTACATCTGCTTATCAATAGCTAATTAGTTACCTTCTTGTGTTTAACATTGCCTACCTAGTTGCCTACAACTGTATATAAATACCAATCTAGGTCCTAGTTACCTACTAGTATTCATCAATACCTACCTAGTTACCTACAACTGTTTGTCAATACCTACCTAGTTATCTACTAGTGTTTATCGATGCTTGTCTTGTTACCTATAACTGTTTGCCAATACCTACCTAGATACCTACCAGTGTTTACCAATACCTACCTACCTAGTATACCTACAAGGTAGTGTTCATTAATCCGTACCTACTTACCTACTACCTAGTATTATTCATCAATGCCTACCTAGATACCTACATCTGTTTATGAATACCTATCTAGTTATGATACGTAAATAAAGCTTGAGATAGATATACCTTTTTGGTATAACTTTTTCCCTCGTAAAACAGACGAGGGACAGAGAGGGACATCCCGCGTGGACAGAGAGAAATATCCCGCGTGGGACAGAGAGGGACATCCCGCGTTGGACAGAGAGGGACATCCCACGTAGGACAGAGAGGGATATCCCGCGTGGGACAGAGAGGGACATCCCACGTGGGACAGACGTGGGACAGAGAGGGACATCCCGCGTGGGACAGAGAGGGATATCCCGCATGGGACAGACGTGGGACAGAGAGGGACATCCTGCGTGGGACAGAGAGGGACATGCCACGTGGGACAGAGAGGGACATCCCGCGTGGGACAGAGAGGGACATCCCGCGTGGGAAAGACGTGGGACGTGAAGTGGGATTTCAGACGTTGGAAAGACGTGGGATTTCAGACGTCTGGAGACGTCTGAAATCCACCGTCCCTCTCTGTCCCCCTCTGTCCCACGCGGGACAGAGAGGATATGGTTAGCTGGGTAGATATAACTAGGTAGCTGTTATAAACAGATGTAGGTATCTAGGTAGGCATTGATAAACACTGGTAGGTATCTAGGTAGGTAGTGACAAACAGTTATAGGTAAACTAGATAAGCATTGATAAACACTAGTAGATAACTAGGTAGGTATTGACAAATAGTTGTAGGTAACTAGGTAGGTATTGATGAACACTAGTAGGTAACTAGGTAGGTATTGATCAACATTTAGTAGGTAACTAGGTAGGTATTGATAAACACTGGTAAGCATTGCCTAACAGTTATAGGTAGGCTAACTAGGTTGGAATTGATGAACACAAGTAGATAACTAGGTAGGTATTAACAAACAGTTGTTGGTAATTAGGTATTATTTATGATCACTTCATAGTAGGTAACTAACTAGGTAGGTATTGATGAATACTAGTAGGTAACTAGGACCTAGATTGGTATTTATAAACAGTTGTAGGCAACTAGGTAGGCATTGGTAAACACAAGAAGGTAACTAATTAGGTATTGATAAGCAGTTGTAGGTAACTAGGTAGGTATTGACAAACATTTGTAGGTAACTAAGTAGGTACTGATAAATACTACGTAATAGGTAACTAGGTAAATTAAGTAGTGATAACCACCAGTAGGTAGATTGGTGGTTATCACTTGTAGGTTACTAGGTAGTTATTGATAAACACTAGTAGGTAACTAGATAGGTAGTGATACCACCAGTAGGTAACTATTGGTAAGATTAATTAACAGTTATAGGTAATTAGGTAGTTAATAACATTAATTAACATTATTAATACAAAAATTAATAAATAACTTTATACATTTTTTTATCATTTACATTTAAAAAGAAAAAATACCAAAATGTAAAATATTAAATTATATTTATTTAAAATAACTTTAAAAAGCACTTAAGTTATCAAGTTGGATAAAGATCATTCCAACACTACTTCTACCATGTCCAGGATGGCTCAGTGATAGCGTAGCCGACTCCACTAGTATTATCACATTAGAAAATAACTGGTACACCCATGTAGCGATATCTGGCAACGATTATAGCTGTGAACGTGTTAGATTGTGTACGTTTTATAGACGTTATGAATTCTGAAATGATTTCTAGTTCATGGATTAATTTGCTAATTCTATTGTGACTATGATAAGGGGCTCCATCCTGCAGCTGTCTGTGGTGATTGGAAGAGAATAGGGGTGGTATCCTTTGGGCTCCGAACTGTTGTAATTTGGATTATGGATTGTCTTTTTCATTTTTACCATGTTTATCTTTTTTTGTAAAGCTTCTTGTAGTTTTAGAGGATAGCGCTAGGGTTATACTCTTCAATTGAGAGGTTTTAGATATTTGTTATGTAGGCTCGTAGGCTTCATTTACTATCACCTCTTCATTTTCCTCTTCCATCCGTGAGTTCAGTCACCGGTGCTTGTGTCCCTTTTCGTCACATTCCTTGGTAAGTGACTGTATTCACTGAGTAGCTTTTCTGCATCTATGAGCATTGCCACCGAATGGTTATAGATGACTCTGTTCATGAAGCCACTTTCCTGTCTGACTGCCTACTTCTAAGTCCCTTGTATTTATTTTCCTTTTGACGTCGGCGCTTTGGCTTTTGGTTCCGAAGCAGACGTTAAAACCCCCTACATTGTGGCTATATATATTGCATAATTTTTTATATTAAGGGACTTTATTAATGTATTTATAATAAAACCGGTAACCACACTTTATATTCCAGCTGGATACGAATAATTTATTAATTATAGATTTGGGAATTTATTAATACAACAAAATTTCCCGTGATTTAATCAGCTAAAACTATCCAAACCTGTCTTTAAAATAGTCGAAAATGAGCAGTGCATGTTATAAATTGAAAATGAAGTAGCATCTAAAATATCTATTTTAATTTAATAACTTGCTACTTAATTTCAGTGATAATAACCTAAAATGGATGCCAACAATAATGAAATTGGTCTCTCCAATACCCCTAAAGAAAAGGAGCGTTTGGTGAAAAGAGCGAAAATAGTAGCTCTAAGGGAAGAAGGCTATTCAGTTCGTCAGATTAGTGACCAGATCGGCTGTAGTAAATCTACTGTTCAATTATGGTTGTAGCGGTAAGTAGTAATTTTTGTCTCGTTTCTATATATATACAGGAAATCTTCATTTATCTATACATTATTAATAAAAGCCACTAGTTGTGAATTAACTACTTGAACGTATACCTAATTAGAAATGGCAGTATTTATACATATTGTTCTTTTATTTTTAAATATTTCAATCTTAGATTACAGTCCAAATACTGAAATACCTAATACTTTTCCACATTTTACGAAATAACAATTAACAACATAAAAATACTTTTTAATGTAGCTATGAATAAGGTTCACTATGCGAAAATGATATGTAAGTTGTTTTTATCGCATATCCGAGCATTTGCGAAGCGACTAATAAAAATAATTCTACAGAGATGAAGAAGAAGGCAATCTAAACTCTAAAAAAAGAACTGGAAGACCAAGAATTACTACTCCAGAAGAGGATGCAAGTATACTCAATAGAGCTATTGCTAATCCCATGAATACTGCTGTGCAAATAGCCCGAGCTGAGGGTACGTGTTACCTATTTTGTAAATGTTAAAACCATAGGTTACCTAGCGAAGTTTTATACAACAAGAGTTTAAATTGTCAGTATACAAGAATAGGTAGCTTATTTTCTATTAATTGTAGCTATTTTTAAATTATTTTGAAGGATTGACAAACAGAGTTTCATTCCACACCGTGAGAAACCGTTTGAGAGAAGGTGGTCTGTATCATCATATCCCTGCCACAAGGGAAACTCTGAAACAAGAGCATATTCAGGAAAGACTCCTGTTCTGCAGAGAGCATCGGTAAGTAAATTGATGCTTCTAAAATACATAATTTTGTTGTGACACATGATAAAGTTCCATACAAAATGTTGAGATTAGTTTGAATTAACTTATTTCAAGCTATATTAGAAGTGGGTAATCAAACTCTAGACATTTGCTTGACAATCTATATTCTTTTTCTAGCAATCACGGATACGAAGATTATTGGAAATATGTCATCTTCGTCGATGAGAAAACATTCAAGAGTGATTGTAATGGCAGGCTCCATTGTTGGCGTCCGAGAAATACGCGGTACCAAAAGAAGCACGTAAATGAAACTAATCACTCTGGCTATGTCTCTGTCAATATGTTCGGCTGGATCTGGTCAGGTGGACCTGGAGAATTGACTCGTATCACTTCCAGATTCAATGGTAATAATAATTTCGCAAGATTAGTGTATAGGTTTATTAACTGATGGTTAAAATCAGTGTATATTGAATTATCCATTCATAAAATCTATCCATGTGAAACTGATAATATATTGTAAAATAGCCTAAATTTTCACATTATTGATGAATTTAAATAAAAAATAAGTGTTTGGTTTTGCAAGGAACTGAGGAGACGGGAATTCGGTTAACTGTGTGAATAATGTGGTAGTTATAATTGTTTTCCATTATATTTCAGCGGAAGAATATGTTGACATTCTGCAGACTAATGTGTTGGAAGCAGTCAGAACAATTGCTCTACCCGCTACTGAACACCGAGAGATTTTGCTGGTTCAAGACAATTGCCGCGTTCACACAGCAAATATTGTCAAGCAATGGTTCCGAGAAAACCCTGATATAAAACCTCTTCGGTGGCCGGCAAGAAGTCCTGACTTAAATCCGATTGAGAACGTCTGGGGTTGGATTGTCAACGAATGGGACCATGCCAACGAGAGGACACCTGGAGCACTGGAGGCACATGTGAATGAAATGTGGAATACAGTAAGGCACCAGCATGAATTTTTCGAAAACCTTGCAAAGAGTATGCCTAGGCGAATCCAAGATTGTTTGGACGCAGAAGGGTCTTATAACAAATATTAGAACGATTTTAATGCTTTGTTACTTATTTAATTTTGTTATATTTTTCATATCTGTATTATTGAATTATGATTGATGGTGTTTGTTAATAAATAAATATTAATTTGACGCCTTCATCCTCTCCGTTTTTTTTTCGATTTAGTCTATTTGTTTGTGGGTTGTATGGACTCTCAATTTTGTTGCTTGATCCCATTTTCTAATCCAAATTCATTTAGGTTACATAACAGAGCTTAACGTATGTTAAGATCCTTTAGTGTGAGAGATAGTATGGTGTGACGTGATGTGATGTTTTGTTCATCGAGCCACTTTCCTGTCTGAGTCCTTTGTATATATTTTCCGATGGCAGCTATATGGCTTTTAGTTTCATAGCAGACTTTGAACCTCCACTAAATTAATTATTTATTATATTTATTTATTTGAGAATTCATTTTTCTTTTTCCCTCTCCTCTCTCCCAATTTTTATATTTTGTGTATTGGCGTTTTATGACTCCCCTTATTTCCTTTTGTGTTTACCCTTTGGTTGGTAGTTGTCAATTAATGTTGTTTGACCTGTGTTTCAGTTTGTTAAAATTTGTTAAATACCTTGTTTACTTCAATCAGTTTAATACTTGTTAACTTTGTTGCATTTATATTAATTAAAATTTTTAACCCATTTCGATTTTCTTCTTCTAAACACTAAATAATTTAGTTTTATTTTCTGTTACTAAGTAGTCCTTTAAACCTATTCGATCTGAATAATAAATTATTAAATTAATCTTAAAACTAACTATATTATGTTTTCTTTAATCCTTACTCTAAAAGGTTTTTATTAAAGCCTAAAATAAAATGATTAGTGATATAGGTATGTTAACCTAAGAGATTAATTAGCTGAATTTATTTATCATAGCTAGTCTGTTTCAAATTACTAAGCACAACGGAAAAGAGAACTACAAAGTTAAGAAACAAAACAGCCTACACTGAGGAGTTAGCGGTGACCGGAAGATTCCACCAGCCAGATTCCACCTCGACAGATGTTAATCACCATAGTTATATAATAATTGTAGTATTGAAAATATTGATATTAATTAATTAACGTCTGCTTCGGAATCAAAAGCCAAAGCTCCGACGTCAAAAGTAAAATAAATACAAGGGACTTAGAAGTGGGCAGTCAGACAGGAAAGTGGCTCCATGAACAGAGTCACCTATAACCAATCTGTGGCAATGATCATAGATGCAGAAAAGCTACTCGGTGAATACAGTCACTTACCAAGGAATGTGACGAAAAGAGACACAAGCACCGGCAACTGAACTCATGGATGGAAGAGGAAAATGAAGAGGTGATAGTAAATATTGATAGTAATTCAAAAATGAAACGCAGGTAAGTATTTAACAAACATTCAATTAATTTTAGACATGGAAAACGAATTATTGTGCATTTGTCGTATATATTGATAAAAGTAATTACAATTTGTATATTAATAGATTAATTTTTGAACACAATACGTTAAACATTAGCTAGTCCGCTTAATCATTCAAGTTATAATCATGAAAATAGATATGTCACAATAGAATTAGCAAATTAATCCATGAACTAGAAATCATTTCAGAATTCATAACGTCTATAAAACGTACACAATCTAACACGTTCACAGTTATAATCGTTGCCAGATATCGCTACATGGGTGTACCAGTTATTTTCTAATGTGATAATACATCACACAACAGTCCTGAGATAGATTCCCGAGATCACCACTACATTTCTTTCTCCATATCTTCCCTTTTAATTTGTATATATCAATATGTAATATTTAAATAATTGATTTACAACCAAATGTACACATACACTATATGCAATATGGTAAGAAATTGCAATAATGATTAGTATGATCTTTTTTTATCTCTTATACATAATTAATTTATTTATGTACCCCAATTAACCGAAGTAGTTTGAGCAGAAGGGAGATAAGTTCCCCTTGCAGAGGGGGACATCTGCACTCTGTCCCACGTCTTGCAGAGGGGGACATCCGCACTCTGTCCCACGTCTTGCAGAGAGGGACATCCGCACTCTGTCCCACGTCTGGCAGAAGGGGACATCTGCTCTCTGTCCCACGTCTTAAATCCCTCTTCCCTCTATAGCGAGGGACATCCGCACCCTGTCCCACATCTTGAATCCCTCTAAAGTGAGGGACATCCACACTCTGTCCCACGTCTTGAAAACGGAGTGGGGTAAGACGTGGGACATGTGGATGTCCCCCTCTGTCAGAGAGGGACAAGACGTGGGATCAGACGTCTTGCCCTGTGCAAATGGAGAGGGTTAGACTTCTGCAAGACGTCTGATTTCCCCCGCCCCACGTCTTAAATCCTAGTGAGTCTATAGCGAGGGGTATCAGAAGTCTTAAGACGTGGGACAAACAGCTTTTGGTTAGCTGGGTTAATATTCGTGTAAAGGTATAAAATTGAATGAACTTATAATAGAAACGTTTATTTACCTTAGGAAACAATTAATATCTAAAATAAAGGCTGAAAACGCATGGTTTGTTTATAAAATTCAAATTTGAAATCAAAACAAAGAGTGTACAATCTTCTTTCTCAGTGTCAGATTAGTGATTCGCTCAACTGTTGCTCACAGAGTATTAAAAACTTTAAAAACAAATTATAAAATATATACTGAACTGAATTGTATATGCGGTTGCAGAATAATGATCCTAGACCTTAGTTCTATAATATTATGTTATAAACTCGTTTCTTACTCGGAGCCTGGAGAGGACCTTAAAGGGTCAGTAAACTTTATAAAAAAAATGTCATTTTTTCTAATAAAACGATTGCTTTGTGAGAATAAAGCATTCATGTAGAATTGTAATGTTCAATAAAATCTAATAATGGAAATATATCAATTTATATATATTTAATTTCTTAACAAATGCTAACGGTGATGGCACCACAATCAATGTCGCCATCTTGTAAACAAACAAATTGAGATAAGTTTCTATCTAGATTCTAGCTTAAGTGAAGAGATGGCTTTATTTTTAAAGTTATGCCTTCTTGTCTTGAATCTTTTAACCATTTTTACGCAAAAAAGGTTAATTACTGCATACATACATAAATTAATATGAAAACCACAAATATACTCACGTACATACTAATGAGTGGTAATGCTTCCGCTAGGTGTCGCTAATTTTATTATATACTTTTTATATGAACGTTTTAAAAATAAACGAGCATTCAAATATTACATAATTAAATATTCTGAATCGATTTAAAACAAATTTGGCGATTGTTTGATTTTAACTTTGCTATCCCTTTAAGGCTTGTTCTCACACACCAGTGTTGTATCCGTGACGTGTCCGTTCTGTGTCCTCTCAGGGCTTCAGTTTCCATGATAAAATATGTCATTACTTTAAATTCAACGGACACGTTCTCACACGTCAAATTCAGTAGTAATCAGTACCGTGTCCTTTTGTGCTAAAAAAAAGCAATCTGTTGACACGTCATAGACGAGTATGAACATTGAACAAGCTTGTAAATTCTATAGAAAAAAAGTTCACTGTTATTTGCATGTATAATAATAAATAAATAATATAAAAACCTTCTATTAAAGATACAGACTACTACATAAATATATTTGTATATTTAATATTAGATTATTAGGACCAATCAATAATGAATTGAAGTGAGGTAGCAGTCTCAATTAGAATTAAAAACGTCCACTTTTTAAGTAAAATATTACCTGCGTAGCAACAATATTAATATTTTTGTTTAAATTCATGGATGCTTCTTTCCTTGGAACACCAGATAAGTAACGTATTATATCCCTGAGAGTATTGCACATATACAGGGTGACCCACCAAATGTTTACCCAAGTTTACATTAATATAAATATCGTACACGTACAATCTTAAGCATGGCGGTGGTAAAATGAATACATGAAAAAAAACTATGTAGTTTAACAGAACCTGTATTTTTAATTATGTAATGATACATATACTTTGTTCATATACAAACAATGCTTATTAAAGAATTATTTTATTTTATTTTGAAAAGACACGATCCGGTTAGGAATAACAGCTCATCTTTCCAAGGTTCATAGACAATAACAGGTTAAACGAATAGGAAAAAAATGCCAGACGTAAGATTTCTTGAAGAATAGTGGTGGAAAAGTGAGACAAATGCGTTTTTCTTCAAAACCATACATATAGTTCCATGCTCAGAATTCTTTTAAATTAATTAATCTATCATACGAAATTAAAATATTTTAATATAATTGTTTTTCCGCTGAAAAATAAACAAAAAACCAAGAGCTGTGCATTCCGTCAATTAGTGTGAGAAAAGAACAATTTCTGTCTTGTTTCTTGAATATCTCTTAAACAGTATATTAAACTCGTGCGTGATACAACTCAGAAATCTTTAAAATTTAATAATTTGTTGAATGATGTCAATTATTTATTAAATAATCGTTTTTCCGCTGCAAAATAGATAAAAAACTAACTGCTATTCACTACGAAAATTAGCAATGGAAAGAACAATTTCTGTCTTTCTTCTTGAATATCTCTTGAACGGTTTACTGAACACGTGCGTGATACACCTCTGAATTGTTTAGAATTTAATAATTTATCGAATGTCATCAAAATATTTTAATATAATTTTTTTTCCGCTGCAAAAGGAACAAAAAACTAACTGCTATTCACTCCATTGTCCGATGATTAGTAGCGCTGGTTAACATTTTCATCCTCTTTAATTACTGTAGCTAAAATTAAACTAAACACAATATTGCAAGGGTCTTTCCCATTTGACGACCCCCACCAAATTTAATTCAAATTACTTTTCTTATATGTATTTTTGTCCACAGAATCCGAAAATCAAAACCGTTTTTTGTAGAAACTAATAGTTTTTGAGATATGAGGGTTTAAATTTATTTATTTCCTATGTATTACTGAAGGATTGGGAACTTTGAAAAAACTCGTGTTTTCACGTATCTTGATCAAAGATAACCGTAATGCAAATTGTTGTATCCGCTAGTTTGTTGTACTGCATACTTCATGATTGTTTAATGACCTGGCAGGGGGGTATGGGGGGTGGATTGGCATTATATTACCCTAGTTGCTTCACTTCAAATGTCTTACCTAGCTGCTCCTCATAGCTCTAACCCTCTGGGTTGTTCAAAGCTTGACGAGGAGCGAGTTACTAGTCTTTCTTTTCTTCCCAGGCACCTTTCTCACCTCTTCCA
Organism: Caprella mutica; assembly: GCA_947561585.1. Classification (NCBI taxonomy): domain Eukaryota; kingdom Metazoa; phylum Arthropoda; class Malacostraca; order Amphipoda; family Caprellidae; genus Caprella; species Caprella mutica. The sequence goes on from CANNZV010000666.1 coordinate 257,651, forward strand.
ACTTCTCATATCATCCTAGCACCACCGCTTTCATTGCCCATTCGCATCACATGATCCACTCTCTGAAGCACTCTCTTCTCAATCTTCCATGCCACTGATTTCACACATAACCTAGCTCTCACATCAGTCTTATTCACATGCATTGCTTCATTCATCTCAAAGGTTGGCCTCCCCTATCATTCCATACATACCTATAACATTTATTCATCCACTTTTGCAGCCGATTCTCATCCCTTTTATACCACGTTCGTACCTGACAATCAAACAACATCGCTGTCCTGGTACTTTAGGTATTTAAACACAGCACGTAAGTCTGAGTCTTTAATTTTGTGATCTGGGAAGGGAAACAATGCAAAGATACAAAAGGGCAACAATAATAAAAATGATAACTACAGCTGCAGCAAAACCGCTTCAAGCTGAACAGGTTTGACTAGTTGAAAATAAAGATAGGCATAGGAACGTCTATATATAGCAAAGTTTCAAATTCTAGCACTTTAACAAACTAACTTTCAAATAAACTAACTTTCAAATAAACTAACTTTCAAATAAACTAACTTTTAAATAAACTAACTTTTAAATAAACAAAACATTTTAATTATCTAAACTTTCGAGGATATGAATTAGATACTTTGAAAATAGAGATTAACATGGAAATATGCTATGGTCGATAACAGAGTATAAACAATGAAAGAAATTTACCAAGGCTAACTTAAGGTTCATAAATATATGAATACAAAAATATGCCTATATAAGTAACTCACTTGGTTTTGGGAAGAGGGTAGAAAATACCATCAACTTACTAATTGATTAACACTGAATTACGCATAAGGCGATCTATTTGGGTACGTACACATTATTGAATGAACTAAATGGAACCTGAAGAATAAGGGAGAAAATTTAAGAAAAGGTAAACAAATAACTAATTTATCAAGTGAGAATTCACAGCTGTAAAAACTATTAAACTTAAACCAACTAGATTTTACTTTATATGTTAGTACGGCTAATGTGAAAATAAATTTGTAAAGTAAATGTGCTACCTGCTAAAAACTATGAAACTAAAATTTATCGGGGACAACCTAGCAAGGGGATAAAGAAATTCTGTTTTACATCACTTGACGTGACACTCCCACCCGGCGACGAACGTCGCAACTTATCTCAACAAACAATATTACAAACTTACATAGAATCTACAGAATACATTATTATTGATAGATTACAAAAACACAACATTATACATAAACTACAAAAACACAACTCAATTAAGATAAATAATTTACATTTCACAATACAGACATTCTTGCCGATACCGCCATAAGCTATCACTACTCCTTACTGGCTATAAGTAGAATCAACCAAGAAAATAGGACGTTTGAGAAGGAGACTTGAATTCCCCCTTCCATGTACGAAGTCCCAAGAGATAGTAAAGCTGCCAACGATCCCAAAAGTAGTTTGCAAGAAAATGCACTCTTCGCCATTTCTTTACACCGTATGTAGCGATAGCAGAGTCCGATAAAGATTCTACTGGAGGAGGGCTGGGAGAGTCTTCCACAGTCAGTAACATGGATGGTGCAATAGGAGTTAGATCACCAGAGCTTGAAGAGATCCCCCATGTAGGTGTACAGTTTAACACTGCCATGGCTTCAATAAATGTACAATGTTCATCCCTACCGAGAACCCCACTCTTAAGATGAGCCATACTTCTTTCGAGATTGAGTCTGATAACACCTAATTTTAGCTCACATAGTCCACCGAAGTGATCGGCGTGTGGGGGATTGAAGTTCCAGGTACATTCTCCAACATCCAGTTGACTTCTGTCTGTGTTTAGGCATAACTTGTCCTTATTATTCATGCCAATGAAACTTGCACCCCCATCTGAATTGAAGAGACCCTGATGCTGTATTGTAGCGTGATGCCGCCTTGAAATTAGGGTAGATAGTGGATGGTTAGATGGATGAAGCATTGGGTGCTCCACTTCATAATGCAAGAAGGAGTCCTTTATTCTTCTAGATCTATCTGAGATCTGAACAGTACCCTGGTACAGAGAGCCCAACTGAACATTACTCATTCCATATCTGAGAAGCACGAACCTCGACTGACATCTCCGACAGTCACCATCGAAAGAGAAATTAGGCTCCTTAAACAGCTCCCGTGTCACCGAATACAAGGTAGCTTCATGCATTTTCAGAGGTTTTGAATTTATTCGATGCGATCCAGCTAGTGGAAAGAAACTCTGATTGCCGTTATTCATTCCAGCCAAGGATGTTTCAATGTTAGCGTTAATGTCTGCACAGGTAAAGACAGGAAGAGTCTTTGGTGGTTGGAAAATAGATCTTTGAGAAAGAACAAGATGAAAGTCATAATGTGCCTTATTAGTTGTCACAACACGTAGTTTTTGGGGTTCTGACAACACAACAGTTTCTGATTTATCATCCTCTTGATGCACAGAGTGATGAACAGGGTCCAAGAGATCAGTAGTCAAGTTGGTCTTCGGAATCAAGTTTGCTTCGTTAAAGTCAGACAGATAAATCGCACCTTCAGGAGCTTTCCGTGGCTGGACGTTGAAGCTCTCCGGCTTAGAAGTGGTATCCTTTGCTTTGCAGATAGAGTCAACCTGCAAATTTCTGATGCACTCTCCAGGTACCATTCTCCTAGTGTCTTTGTTAGACATTACGTCAATGCTCAATTTGCGTAGAACACCATTAGCAAGATCGATAAACTGATCTACTTCAGTTCTAATTTCAGCCCTTTCGCATCTTGACGCTTGAGCCTCTTTATATGATGCTACTTCTACATATTTTGAAGTGAGATGTGTGGATGCGACTTTGTAAGTCTTCCACCCAATCTTTGTTTGCGACACCATATTGCTTAGGATGTCAGGATGCTCCGCTTCCAATGGGTCAGCATCCAAATATACTTCAAGAGTAGTTAGAGCACATTCTACTCTTGCTTCCAGTTGTTTGAGAACTGGTGATCCTACCCGCCTGTGCGTCGGGGGTGTGTGTTGCATCATTTTAATGCCAGTGTTCTGTCCAATCAAAAGTCTGACGGACACCTCTCTTGCTCATCAAATCACTGTCCTGGTACTTTAGGTATTTAAACACAGCACGTAAGTCTGAGTCTTTAATTTTGTGATCTGGGAAGGGAAACAATGCAAAGATACAAAAGGGCAACAATAATAAAAATGATAACTACAGCTGCAGCAAAACCGCTTCAAGCTGAACAGGTTTGACTAGTTGAAAATAAAGATAGGCATAGGAACGTCTATATATAGCAAAGTTTCAAATTCTAGCACTTTAACAAACTAACTTTCAAATAAACTAACTTTCAAATAAACTAACTTTCAAATAAACTAACTTTTAAATAAACTAACTTTTAAATAAACAAAACATTTTAATTATCTAAACTTTCGAGGATATGAATTAGATACTTTGAAAATAGAGATTAACATGGAAATATGCTATGGTCGATAACAGAGTATAAACAATGAAAGAAATTTACCAAGGCTAACTTAAGGTTCATAAATATATGAATACAAAAATATGCCTATATAAGTAACTCACTTGGTTTTGGGAAGAGGGTAGAAAATACCATCAACTTACTAATTGATTAACACTGAATTACGCATAAGGCGATCTATTTGGGTACGTACACATTATTGAATGAACTAAATGGAACCTGAAGAATAAGGGAGAAAATTTAAGAAAAGGTAAACAAATAACTAATTTATCAAGTGAGAATTCACAGCTGTAAAAACTATTAAACTTAAACCAACTAGATTTTACTTTATATGTTAGTACGGCTAATGTGAAAATAAATTTGTAAAGTAAATGTGCTACCTGCTAAAAACTATGAAACTAAAATTTATCGGGGACAACCTAGCAAGGGGATAAAGAAATTCTGTTTTACATCACTTGACGTGACAATCGCACTCTCCACACACATCTCAATTACTCTCGCTTGCCACCTCTTCGTCATTCGCGACCCTTTCAATTGCCGTTTCACTCTCCACCATACACCATTTTCTCTCTTAATCCTATTCTCCACATCCGCACCTATCCAACTACCTAACATTCTAATCTCATTCGCGTCTTCCATACCAAACTCAAGCTCCTCCTCCTTATCCTCATTGTTCCGCGCCTCTCATCTACTCATTACCTCTTCTACAGCATCCACACCATCATTCATCTCCTCTTTCACACCCACAATCGTCGTATTATCCGCAAACAACACACTCCTCACTCGCACCTCTTTCGCCTCGCCCCCGATATACATATATTTTATGCTTAATCAGTAATGAACTAAAAAAAGTGTCAATAAGGATTAAAAATAATATAGGTAAATAAGGATTAAATAACAGGGGGGGCTCGTGGGGCTCATGACCTACACCCTCCCATTCATACCTTATCTTTTGAGTAGCTGCCACAGCGCGGGCTTGCTCACTCTAGGATATGCCTTTCGCAGGTCCAACAATCACGCCACAGGTCTTTCATTCCCATTCACCTCATCTTCATGCGCACTCATTCGTTTCTCATAATCAACAACATCCTCATTCATTTTCACCATCATTTGAGCCGCATCCGCTGTATTCCTACCCTTCTTAGATCCTGACTGATTTTCATCCAACACACCCATTCGCTCCGCCCACCAACTCAAACGCTTCGCAATCACTCTCGCTAGCACTCTACTCCCATGGAAGTACTAAGGTCACATAACCTCGACTTCAGTTGTCGGAGAAAAGGCAAGAGATGGATTCACAACAGCAAAAAATGAAGGAAGGAAAAAATTTACAGTACTTGAAACAAAGAGAATTTTTCCAGTGTTAATGTTTTCATTTTTGTTGTGTTATAAGGAGAACCTTGCTCATCATTGGTTTGGAGGTTGGGATGGGTGGGGTGGAACTCGATGTACAACCACCTTCACGTGGTTAGATCTGGATTATTTCAAAATACTTTGAGGTAAACTAAGAGCCGAACTTTTGTAATGTATATAAATGTCAATTGGATATCTGTAAGCATTCGTTATGAAAACAATTTTTGGACACAAGCTGCAGTAAAAGATCATGTGTTGCAAGCTTGGAATTTGAGAGTAGCATTCGGAACACTTGGCTACATCACTTTATCGCCAATTGAGATGAGAAAGAATAAATTCATAATTTTATTTCCAATTTGAATTTATGTAAAAACGACCATTAAACGATATGGTCGTGCTGCTTGGGGCAGATGAGGATGAAGTCACAATGATTTCAAATTTGAAATCTAATGATAATAAACCTTTTTAATGATCTTTATCTCTAATGCAAAATTAATAAATTGAATTTAAATTTCTTGGGAAATTATTAAAGACGCTCAATTTTTCACAAATTTTAGATTATTCGAAGCTCTGGTGGCAGATGAAGATGATATAACAATGATTTCAAATTTAAAAGCTAATTATAATATACATTTCTGATGAACTTTATCACTAATGTGAAATTGATAGATGAAAATTATTTTTTTGGGAAAATTTTTAGTAAGCCACCAGTTTTTCAGAATTTTTCGATTTTTTGAAGCTCTGGTGGCAGATGAAGATTACATCCGACAGTTCTGAATTTTTTTATACATTCAAACTAGGTATGCCAACAACTTTTCCGCACTAATGCATATTCGTATTCGAAAAAGTTGAAAAAACGCTCTACCCTATTCTACAGTATATGCTCCACCACCCTTCAGAATCTCCTCCTATCGTTCTCCCTCACTCACATTCCAAGTTACTATCTCCCTAATGCCCTCTCTCCTATATCTCCTACTGTCTACCCTTCACCTCCTTTACTGCTTCCTAATCTATCTTTCCCGACAACCTAGTTCCCCTCCTAGTCCTACCACACTCCCTAGCATTTCTAATCCCCTGCCGTTTCTCTCTCAACCTACGTCTCTCTCTTCCACTACCTATACATCTCACTCCCCTCCTTTTTCTCCCACCGACCACCAAATTCCCCCTATCTACCCCTTGCCTCACTGGATCAGGATTCGAGTGAATAGTGCACAGCTGCCTCTTCACTTCTGCCGTCCTCTACCTCAAGCCACACACCGCTTGATCCGCCAAAGTTCGGGCACCGAAGTTGCCTTTGTCGATATATTGATTTAAGAGGTGTTCGGGGTGGCCAACCCCATTCCACTCTGTTGTATTAGGGTGGGGGGGAGGGTTGTTAGGAACCCTTCTTTGCAGTCGGACCCCGCAGAGCCCCCGGTACCTGGTGGGTTCTTTGGCGCAACCGTCGAACCGTGCGCTGTCCCCTGGCACCTTCTGGGATGCGCCCCACCGTGCCAGGGCAAGAAACTGCACCCTTCTAAGATGTCTTCCCCATCATCATCCTCTGGCATGCTCTCGCTACTACACTATATGTCACATTGACCATTTTTCTTGCGATGTTTACTTTTTCCGTTTTGTGCGTTCTGAAGCAATCTCTGTTGTTGCTAATTTTCATTCCGGCCCAGATACTTAATTTCCTTCACCAACCTTACATCCCCAAAATCCACCTCACTATCCCCTCTATAATTAAAAACCATACTGTAACTCTTCTCTTTGTTTATACTCAGCCCAAATATTCCACTTATCTCTTCACACCGCCCAAGCATGCTCACCGCCTCCTCCCTGCTTCTTGCCAAAATCAATCCATCGTCGGCATAGAAGAATATTGGTACTCGCATAAATTCACTGCTGTATCCCCCTCCGGCCACCGGCATTCAGCATATCCTCTATCTTTTAACAGCTGCGGAGACCCCGTACACCCCTGTCTAATCCCTAACTGCAACTCCAGCTCCCCCATTTCCCTTCCCTCCCTATGAATCCTGGTTTTATCCCCTTCATACTTATGTACCACAACATCAATTACTCTCGGTTCACATTCGAACCTCATCAATGTTTCAACTAGGGCTCCTCTTTCCACAATAACTGTCAAAAGCTTCGCTGAAGTCAACAGCCACCACCAACAACTCCCTCTTCTACTATAAACACTCCTCCACCACCTGCGACAATTATAAATGTGTTTTCTTCCAGTCTCCTCCACTTTATGAATCGATCGCTCTGCAGAGATTTCGCTCGTCCAGTTCTTGCTCCATCATCCTAGATCAAAATCTTATATCCTACTGTAGTGAGAGCAATAGGTTTGTGTTCCTTAGCTGAAGGTTTCTTTGTTTTTGGTATCATGCATGTTTTCGATACTTTCCACTCCATCACTGCCACCCCCACCTCCATTTATTCATTAAACACCTCCCTCATCTAATTGCTATAATTCATTGTGTCATTTTATAAGGAGATGACAAGATAAGTACCTGTCGGCGCAAAGAAAATTTGTAAAATAGTAACAAAGGATTCTGACCCCCTCCACTCAAATTAAAACAATATACCTACCTACATCCTTGTTTTATCAATATACCGTCAATTCGTATACACTAAAATTGTTCATTCATTTACTATCAGAAATTAATAAAGTGTGGCATAATATCAAGGTCTTTTCAATAAGTTAGAAATACATAAAGATATATCGACGTCATTATTTAATTATGACATCATGACGGTTAGGAACTCAGTTAAATGATTAGCATGAAGTAGACAAAAATAATATATCGAGTTACTCAAAATCTTTTCTATCAAGTTCCATACCTAGTTCAAACAAATTTCAACGCATATTTCAAATATTTGATTTATAGAAAACTTATTAAACAATTGGATACGTAGACTTGTATGAGTTCCGTTTAGGAAGGTGACGTCATGGTTGTGTATGAGTAAAATGCGCGTGCATGAGGAAATATTTTTCAGTAACCTACAGTGTGGAGGGTATTTATTTCACTGTCAAGCTACACTGATAACAACTTTGATTAGAAACAGACCTACCTACCTACTCACATCTCATCATACCTATTTAGTTATAGCTAGGTATTGTACTGGTTCAGTCACGGAGTTCTTCTTCGAAGAGTTAGTGTTTACTGTTTCAAGATGTCATTCAAGCCTGATTTGATAGGCCTTCCATTAAAAAGATCATCTGAAGTAGATGTTCTGAAGCCATTGAAGAATTTGATTACCTCTCGTTACCAGTCTACTGAACAGGAGAGTTACATTGGTGCCATCAATGAGTTTGCTAAGCTGAGGAATAGTGCAGTGGGCAGGGCACTGGACTCGCATGAAAGCTCTTTGGATATTCTCTGCAGGTAAAGAAAACTAAACAATTATACTATACCTAGCCTTCTCATATAATCATATGCCTATGCTTAACAACTACTACCTAGTTAGTTGATAACTTGATAGTACCTTATGTTTTTATTGGTACAGTACCTAATCAGTGACTGACTGTGACTCAGTACCATGATGTAACTTTCAGTTAAGGTCAATTATAGTTTATTAGTGATATCTAGTTTATTCAATCTGAATTGATTTAACTTATTGTATATTCAAATTTATAGTCTGCAGTTAGCTAGTAAAGTCTGTAAACCACTCTACTGTGTAGTGTATTTGGTCGGGTGCACAAAATCCCACTGACTTTTTAAAAAAGCTGAAAAAATCCACCAACAATTTCCAATAATTTGGCTGATCCACCTAGTCTGAAAAGTGAAGCAGGATTTGTGGATTAATCCTATTTAATTCTTATGTTACCATGTTACTTACTGCGTCCAAAGCCCAATTTCAGTAAAAAAAATCCTAGGTCTGACCGTCTGAGGAGACCTCCTTTTCAGACTGGTGATCCACAAACATTTTCCCAATTTATCCACTGGAAATTAATGGTAATATAAGAATATATAGCAAAAAATCCCAGTCTGCAAAGCGCGTCCATGTTGCCAAAGATCTTGTGAAGTTGTGGAGACATTTTTTGAGGGAAAATATATCTTTAGGTAGGTATAAGATCTTTGAAACAATTTCCTAATTGATTTCTATGTTTACTCATTATTATTGGAGATATTTTTATGAATTCTGGTGATTTGGAGACAGATTAGAATTTTTTTGGAGACAATTGTTCTCCAAAATAAAATCTTTTCCTTGGAGACAGATTTGACACACTTTGCAGACTGGAAAAAATCTACCAATTTTGCTTGAATATTTTATTCAAAGGGGAAAAAATTCCACCAACATGTTGTAATTTACCATGAAATACAGTCTGGTCAGTAAAGATAAGTTAGATAACAGACCAGAAATTAACCAAGTAAAGAAATACCTCTAGATCATTTCTTAAAACCCAGGTAATAAAGCAAGTCCATACTTGCCATTTTAATGGTGAGTTTGTGACAGTTATTTTGAGCCCTTCAATTGCAAATGGAGAGAGATATTTGGTGATTTTTGGAGAGTGCTAAAGTTTATGAGCCATACTATTTTACTTGACTAAAAACATCTCTTTAGATCATTTCCAAAAACATCTTTAGATCATATTTAAAATCATACGTAGATCATATTTAAAATCATCCGTAGATCATTTCTAAAATCATCATTGAATCAATTCTATAAACATCTTTGATTCATTGCTAAAAACATCTTTAGAGCATTGCTAAAAACATCCTTAGATCATTTCTAAAAACATCCTTAGATCATTTCTAAAAACATCCTTAGATCATTTCTAAAAACATCTTTGAATCATTTCTAAAAACATCTTTGAATCATTTCTAAAAACATCTTTGAATCATTTCTAAAAACATCTTTGAATCATTTCTAAAAACATCTTTGAATCATTTCTAAAAACATCTTCGAATCATTTCTAAAAACATCTTTGAATCATTTCTAAAAACATCATCAAATCATTGCTAAAACATCTTCAGATCATTGCTAAAACATCTTCAAATCATTGCTAAAACATCTTCAAATCATTGCTAAAACATCTTCAGATCATTGCTAAAACATCTTCAGATCATTGCTAAAACATCTTCAGATCTTTTGTTAAAACATCTTCAGATCATTGCTAAAACATCTTCAGATCATTGCTAAAACATCTTCAGATCTTTTGTTAAAACATCTTCAGATCATTGCTAAAACATCTTCAGATCATTGCTAAAACATCTTCAGATCATTGCTACAACATCTTCAAATCATTGCTAAAACATCTTCAGATCATTGCTAAAACATCTTCAGATCATTGCTAAAACATCTTCAGATCATTGCTAAAACATCTTCAGATCATTGCTAAAACATCTTCAGATCATTGCTAAAACATCTTCAGATCATTGCTAAAACATCTTCAGATCATTGCTAAAACATCTTCAGATCATTGCTAAAACATCTTCAGATCTTTTGTTAAAACATCTTCAGATCTTTTGTTAAAACATCTTCAGATCTTTTGTTAAAATATCTTCAGATCTTTTGTTAAAACATCTTCAGATCTTTTGTTAAAACATCTTCAGATCTTTTGTTAAAACATCTTCAGATCTTTTGTTAAAACATCTTCAGATCTTTTGTTAAAACATCTTCAGATCTTTTGTTAAAACATCTTCAGATCTTTTGTTAAAACATCTTCAGATCTTTTGTTAAAACATCTTTAAATCTTCTGTTAAAATATCTTTTGAATCTCCAGTCTTCAGAATATGGGAGATATATGAGATATTCTCTACAAACAATTTGGAATTAATTCCTATATTCACATTAATTTTACTGTAAAGTGTGAACAGAATAAGTCAATAAGATTTAATTAAGGATCTCTATGCCAGGTAATAAAGCATGGCCTTACTCGTCATTTTAATTGAAAGTTTGTGACAGTTATTTTGAGCCCTTCAATTGCAAATGGAGAGAAATATCTATTTTTCTATTATGCTACAATATTGTTTTGGAGAGAATTTATGATAGTTTGATAATTTTGGATAGAAATTTGGTTATTTTTGGCAAGAGCTGGAGATACAAATGGAGAGTTTATGAGCCATACGATTTTACTTGTTCTCTATGAACACTTTACCAATTTCTGCAGAATGGCTAAAGCCGAAAAACATGTTTAGATCATTGATCATTTAATTGGAACAGTTAATCTATACTATAATAAGAGCCGCGTCTGTCCGTGTGTCACAAAAAGGGTTTAACAGTCATTCTATCAACAGCGCTTCATAAAGTTGGTGTAAATAAGAGAAAAATCAAAGAAACTGAAATAGAAAATGAAAACTATTAATTTGCTGCAGTATCATAACTACGAAAATCACACGAAAATTTTCAATTGTAATTATAAGAGTTTTTGATTCTAAAGAGTAAAAAAAAAATTATAAATTGAATATATTATTATTAATATGTATACATATGGGTGCATTTAATTATAATCTTTAACCCATTATACTAATTGAACACTCACTGAATGAACAACAGGTAGCTACTTTACTAGTTAATTTAATTAAATCAGTTAATTTAGATTATGGATCAAAATAGTTTTCTGCTTAAATCCTTAAATATAATATATTTGGTATCTATGATTCTAAAATATTATTCAACAAATTTCATTTGTTATTTAGATATTAGGTCTGCAGACTGGAAAGAACTATTATTTTAATATGATAAAATCCTATCTGTACTTGATGCAGTCAACTCTTTATTACTCTGTACTTGATGCAGTCAACTCTTTCTTACTCTGTACTTGATGCAGTCAACTCTTTCTTACTCTGTACTTGATGCAGTCAACTCTTTCTTACTCTGTACTTGATGCAGTAAACTCTTTCTTACTCTGTACTTGATGCAGTAAACTCTTTCTTACTCTGTACTTGATGCAGTCAACTCTTTCTTACTCTGTACTTGATGCAGTCAACTCTTTCTTACTCTGTACTTGATGCAGTCAACTCTTTCTTACTCTGTACTTGATGCAGTCAACTCTTTCTTACTCTGTACTTGATGCAGTCAACTCTTTCTTACTCTGTACTTGATGCAGTAAACTCTTTCTTACTCTGTACTTGATGCAGTCAACTCTTTCTTACTCTGGAGGCTTTTATAAAAATCTGAAAATACCAGCCTTTATTTTCACTCTACCTTTTATTTTATGGAGAACAAAAGGCAAACTAAGGGGAAAATTCCTTTGCCTGTGGTGAGAAATATCTTTTCTTTTAGGTATGCTGTGGTGATATTTTGGTGAAAATTAGGATTGTTTCATTATTCATATTTAACAAATTTGAAAGGAATAAAACTTCTTTTGGAAAGTGATTGAGTGAAAAATGGGGATTTCATGATTGGCACCATTTTATTTGTTAATTTGGCTAGTTCTCCTAGCTCCTAGAAGGAAAGTCAGATGACATGTCAGCCATTTTACCATCAAATAAAACCTGATATTAACCTTTTGGAACTATATGTAACAGAAGAGAATATTAAGAATTTCTAAATCTTGCAGAACAATTTACCATCCTGCAGCCTGACATTGAAATTATGAAAAAAAGTTTCAACTTCCTAAAGTTAGACATCTTTATCTAATGGGTTATAATTTTAATTTTTTTTTGGTGAGGAAAACCTAATTAAGATCTATCCCTTAGATTTTTCTTACCATTGTTGTGTGAGTAATTCATTTTGTGTTTTTAATTTAAATTATATTAAATTTATAGAAAAGACAGTTATTATTGTTGTACAGTTATAATTGTTGATCAGATTATGCATTGAATAAATCATTTTATAGCTATATAATTATATTGCAAACTAACTAGTAACTACATCATTTATTTAACAGGTACCATGATCAGATTGTGTCGTTGGAGAATAAAATCCCTTCATCAGAACTGCAAATTCCCTTCAAATGGAAGGATGCATTTGACAAAGGTCACTTCTTCAGTGGCAGGTCCAGTAAAACTGCCTCCATGCTCAGCTTTGAGAGAGCCTGTGTCATCTTCAACATTGCTGCCATGCAGAGCCAAGTTGCTGCTACGCAACCCTCTGACACTGATGACGGACTAAAGCAGGCTGCTAAGCTGTTGCAGCTCTCTGCCAGCAATTTCAACCACCTCAAGGGATGGGTACTCTCTGCAGTTGGATCTGAACCTACTGGAGACATGCAGCCTGACACATTAGCTGCACTGAGTTCCCTAATGCTTGCCCAGGCACAGGAGGTCTTTGTATCCAAGGCAATTCAGGACAATATGAAGAGTGCCATTGTGGCCAAACTTTGCATGCAGTGTGAAGAGTTTTTTGGTGAGGCAGCAAGGCACATGAGCAGAGACAGTCTGAAGCCTCTCTGGGAAAGAGACTGGGTTTCCAAAGTGGTTGGTAAGCAGATGGCTTTCAATGCTCTAGCTCACTACTACCAGGCACGACTGTGCAATGAACAGAAGGCTGTGGGTGAAGAGATTGCTCGTCTGCGTCACTCTTTAGAACTCCTGAAGAGTGCTGGAACACGTTCGGGAAATGCTGCCCAACTGGAAGGTCACATGGCCAGGGCACAGAAGTACCTCAATGAAGCTGTGAAGGACAATGACTTCATTTACCATGAGAGAGTACCAGATGTCAAGGCTCTGACTGCCATTGGCAAAGCTCCTGTTGCTAAACTATTGCCAATACCAGAGAAGTACTGCTCTGACTTCACAGATTTGTTTGATACCTTAGTACCAGTTGCTGTGCAGCAAGCTATTTCTCAGAGTGACATTAGAAAGCAAACTCTTGTTAATGGTGAAATAGGAAAACTGAAAGAATCTACTCAGCTGTTGAACAGCATCCTTGCCTCCCTCAACTTGCCTGCAGCAATTGAAGAGAAAGTTTCTGGTGATCAGTTGCCTAGCAGTTTGAGAGAGAAAAGTCAGACTGTGATTGATAAGGGTGGTTTGCAGGCTTTGGAGAGAACCATGAAGGAACTGCCTGAGCTGCTACAGCGCAACACAGAACTTCTAGACGAGTGTGACAGACAGTTGAAAGAAGAGTCAGATAGTGACTCTCAACTGAGAGCTCAGTTCAAAGAGAAGTGGGCACGTACACCCTCTGCTAACCTCACTGCAACATTCACTGCCAATGCCACCAAGTACCGTAAGGTTATAGACACTGCTGTGCAGGCTGATTCTACTGTCAAGAGCAAGATGGAGAGCAACAGGCAGGGCATTGAAATGTTGTCTGGAGGGCCAGAGTTCCTGTCCCAATCTTTGCCATCTCCTGCTAACTACACCCCATCTTCTGGCAACTCTGCAGCCATCAACACTCTGCGTACTCTCATGAATGAAGTTGATGCCATCAAGGCAGAAAGAGAGGTGTGTGCTTATTCATGACATTTTATTCTAATGGAAATTATAATTGAGTAGCTAATTATTTAATTTGCTATTTGTCTTCAGGTAATTGAGAGTGAGTTCAAGTCCACCACGTTTGACATGAGAGACGCTTTCCTCAGCGCTCTATCAGCCGATGGAGCCATCAATGAACCGGCACTCAGTGTCGAGAAACTGGGGGAAGTTTTCAAAGATTTGCAACGTCAGGTGAATATTCTAAATCTACTAGTCAATGAATTTAAATTTATATTAATCAAGAATGTTTTCGAAATTTAGCCTCTATTTTATTTATGTTTTCTTTTCATATTAAATTAAGCGTTATAGAATATATTAATATTGTTTCATGTTCCACAGGCTGCTGACAACATCACTCGTCAAGAGCAACTTATTGTTCAGGTGCAGGAGGGACATGAGAGAATGGTGTCTGAGAGTGGTGCTGCTGGGGGAGAGAGGGAGAGACTGCTTAAGATGGTGGCCACATCCTATGACATCTTCATGGAGATTTCTGACAACCTCAGAGAAGGAACTAAGTTCTACAACGACTTGACTCAACTCCTTGTCACTTTCCAGGTAATTGAAGTTCTTCATCTTATATAGTAACTCTGGTTATTTTTTTGTTGTTGCTGCAGGCCAATAAGGGAAGTGCCTAATGCACGAATATGATATTTGCTCAACACAGACACTGTTCTTTTCTCTCCTGACTGTTCTTTTCTCTCCTGACTGTTCTTTTCTCTCCTGACTGTTCTTTTCTCTCCTGACTGTTCTCTTCTCTCCTGACTGTTCTCTTCTCTCCTGACTGTTCTTTTCTCCACTGACTGTTCTTTTCTCCCCTGACTGTTCTTTTCTCCCCTGACTGTTCTTTTCTCCCCTGACTGTTCTTTTCTCCCCTGACTGTTCTTTTCTCCCCTGACTGTTCTCTTCTCTCCTGACTGTTCTCTTCTCTCCTGACTGTTCTCTTCTCTCCTGACTGTTCTCTTCTCTCCTGACTGTTCTTTTCTCTCCTGACTGTTCTTTTCTCCCCTGACTGTTCTTTTCTCCCCTGACTGTTCTTTTCTCCCCTGACTGTTCTTTTCTCCCCTGACTGTTCTTTTCTCCCCTGACTGTTCTTTTCTCCCCTGACTGTTCTTTTCTCCCCTGACTTCTTTTCTCCCCTGACTGTTCTTTTCTCCCCTGACTGTTCTTTTCTCCCCTGACTGTTCTTTTTCTCCCCTGACTGTTATTTTTCTCTCCTGACTGTTCTTCTTCTCTCCTGACTGTTCTCTTCTCTCCTGACTGTTCTCTTCTCTCCTGACTGTTCTTTTCTCCCCTGACTGTTCTTTTCTCCCCTGACTGTTCTTTTCTCCCCTGACTGTTCTTTTCTCTCCTGACTGTTCTTTTCTCTCCTGACTGATCTCTTCTCTCCTGACTGTTCTCTTCTCTCCTGACTGTTCTTTTCTCCCCTGACTGTTCTTTTCTCCCCTGACTGTTCTTTTCTCCCCTGACTGTTCTTTTCTCCCCTGACTGTTCTTTTCTCCCCTGACTGTTCTTTTCTCCCCTGACTGTTCTTTTCTCCCCTGACTGTTCTTTTCTCCCCTGACTTCTTTTCTCCCCTGATTGTTCTTTTCTCCCCTGACTGTTCTTTTCTCTCCTGACTGTTCTTTTTCTCTCCTGACTGTTCTTTTTCTCTCCTGACTGTTCTTTTCTCCCCTGACTTTTCTTTTCTCTCCTGACTGTTCTTTTCTCTCCTGACTGTTCTTTTCTCCCCTGACTGTTCTTTTCTCCCCTGACTGTTCTTTTCTCCCCTGACTGTTCTTTTCTCCCCTGACTGTTCTTTTTCTCCCCTGACTGTTCTTTTTCTCTCCTGACTGTTCTTTTTCTCTCCTGACTGTTCTTTTTCTCTCCTGACTGTTCTTTTCTCCCCTGACTGTTCTTTTCTCCCCTGACTTCTTTTCTCCCCTGACTGTTCTTTTCTCCCCTGACTGTTCTTTTCTCCCCTGACTGTTCTTTTTCTCCCCTGACTGTTCTTTTTCTCTCCTGACTGTTCTTTTTCTCTCCTGACTGTTCTTCTTCTCTCCTGACTGTTCTCTTCTCTCCTGACTGTTCTTTTCTCCCCTGACTGTTCTTTTCTCCCCTGACTGTTCTTTTCTCTCCTGACTGTTCTCTTCTCTCCTGACTGTTCTCTTCTCTCCTGACTGTTCTCTTCTCTCCTGACTGTTCTCTTCTCCCCTGACTGTTCTCTTCTCCCCTGACTGTTCTTTTCTCCCCTGACTGTTCTTTTCTCCCCTGACTGTTCTTTTCTCCCCTGACTGTTCTTTTCTCCCCTGACTGTTCTTTTCTCCCCTGACTGTTCTTTTCTCCCCTGACTTCTTTTCTCCCCTGACTGTTCTTTTCTCCCCTGACTGTTCTTTTCTCCCCTGACTGTTCTTTTCTCCCCTGACTGTTCTTTTCTCCCCTGACTGTTCTTTTTCTCCCCTGACTGTTCTTTTTCTCCCCTGACTGTTCTTTTTCTCTCCTGACTGTTCTTTTTCTCTCCTGACTGTTCTTTTTCTCTCCTGACTGTTCTTTTCTCCCCTGACTTTTCTTTTCTCTCCTGACTGTTCTTTTCTCTCCTGACTGTTCTTTTCTCTCCTGACTGTTCTTTTCTCTCCTGACTGTTCTTTTCTCTCCTGACTGTTCTTTTCTCTCCTGACTGTTCTTTTCTCTCCTGACTGTTCTTTTCTCTCCTGACTGTTCTTTTCTCTCCTGACTGTTCTTTTCTCTCCTGACTGTTCTTTTCTCTCCTGACTGTTCTTTTCTCTCCTGACTGTTCTTTTCTCTCCTGACTGTTCTCTTCTCTCCTGACTGTTCTCTTCTCTCCTGACTGTTCTTTTCTCTCCTGACTGTTCTTTTCTCTCCTGACTGTTCTTTTCTCCCCTGACTGTTCTTTTCTCCCCTGACTGTTCTTTTCTCTCCTGACTGTTCTTTTCTCTCCTGACTGTTCTTTTCTCTCCTGACTGTTCTTTTCTCTCCTGACTGTTCTTTTCTCTCCTGACTGTTCTTTTCTCCCCTGACTTTTCTTTTCTCTCCTGACTGTTCTCTTCTCTCCTGACTGTTCTCTTCTCTCCTGACTGTTCTCTTCTCTCCTGACTGTTCTTTTCTCCCCTGACTGTTCTTTTCTCCCCTGACTGTTCTTTTCTCCCCTGACTGTTCTTTTCTCCCCTGACTGTTCTTTTCTCCCCTGACTGTTCTTTTCTCCCCTGACTGTTCTTTTCTCCCCTGACTTCTTTTCTCCCCTGACTGTTCTTTTCTCCCCTGACTGTTCTTTTCTCCCCTGACTGTTCTTTTCTCCCCTGACTGTTCTTTTCTCCCCTGACTGTTCTTTTTCTCCCCTGACTGTTCTTTTTCTCTCCTGACTGTTCTTTTTCTCTCCTGACTGTTCTTTTTCTCTCCTGACTGTTCTTTTTCTCTCCTGACTTTTCTTTTCTCTCCTGACTGTTCTTTTCTCTCCTGACTGTTCTTTTCTCTCCTGACTGTTCTTTTCTCTCCTGACTGTTCTTTTCTCTCCTGACTGTTCTTTTCTCTCCTGACTGTTCTTTTCTCTCCTGACTGTTCTTTTCTCTCCTGACTGTTCTTTTCTCTCCTGACTGTTCTTTTCTCTCCTGACTGTTCTTTTCTCTCCTGACTGTTCTTTTCTCTCCTGACTGTTCTTTTCTCTCCTGACTGTTCTTTTCTCTCCTGACTGTTCTCTTCTCTCCTGACTGTTCTCTTCTCTCCTGACTGTTCTTTTCTCTCCTGACTGTTCTTTTCTCTCCTGACTGTTCTTTTCTCCCCTGACTGTTCTTTTCTCTCCTGACTGTTCTTTTCTCTCCTGACTGTTCTTTTCTCTCCTGACTGTTCTTTTCTCTCCTGACTGTTCTTTTCTCTCCTGACTGTTCTTTTCTCTCCTGACTGTTCTTTTCTCTCCTGACTGTTCTTTTCTCTCCTGACTGTTCTTTTCTCTCCTGACTGTTCTTTTCTCTCCTGACTGTTCTTTTCTCTCCTGACTGTTCTTTTCTCTCCTGACTGTTCTTTTCTCTCCTGACTGTTCTCTTCTCTCCTGACTGTTCTCTTCTCTCCTGACTGTTCTCTTCTCCACAGGGTAAGATAACTGACTATTGCTTCGCTCGTCGTACTGAGAAAGAGGAGCTACTGAAGGACCTCACCTCTGGTATAGCCTCTCAACCCAATGCCAGTGTACCCCAACAACCGTCACACCACACAGAGACACGGTGAGTCATAGTCACTACCTGATGGTCATAGTTATAATTTTAAACCTATTTTCAAAGTTCTTTCACAATTTCAAGTTTTGCCTCCACCATTATTTATTTCAAGGTTATTTTTTTTACCATAGGGCAACACCTCCAGCACGTCCACCTCCCCCCGTCACTACTGCCGCAGCCACGGCACCCCCAGCCTCTGCCCCCAACCCTTACCAAGGGGCACCACCAGGGTGAGCCTAATTACTAATTATCATTAAAGTTATCATCAACGAAAAAGGCACTCTCAGTCTGGGTGAAGTTGCGCACCATCTTTCTAGGGCTGTACAAAATCTCAAAAATTTAATCACACTATTGGAAAGTACACGTTTTTTTAAATAAAAAGCATCTCCTCAACTTATTAGTAATAGGGAAGAAATAAGAGAAAAGAAATGATGATTTCAGGACTATTTCGCTAACACACCTCAAACTCTTCAAATTTTTTTTTTTTAGTTTCAGTCTCTAGCTGATGCAGCAATGAAATTTGGAGCCAAAGACACATTAGAAAACCTATTTTTTTCAGTGGTTCATTCCTATTTCAATAATTACGGCTGGTTAGGTCAATACAAGGGATCTCGATTTCGCGCAATTTTATATCAAAATATCTCTCATTTCAATTTCCTAGGAATTGGTACAAGTAACGAACTA
The DNA here is from genome assembly GCA_947561585.1 of Caprella mutica. NCBI lineage: Eukaryota > Metazoa > Arthropoda > Malacostraca > Amphipoda > Caprellidae > Caprella > Caprella mutica. The sequence goes on from CANNZV010000666.1 coordinate 276,705, forward strand.
ATAAGTCTGAATTATAAAGAAGATTTACACCTTTGTCTGGGTTGACGGCTACAATTTGAATGTTATTTTATTTTAATTTAATTAATTATTAATATTTTCCAATAGATCATTGTATGACATTAATTTTAGCTGAGGTGCAATATTTCCATGTACAACTCTCTTAAGTTAACTGCTGAACTGATTTTATTAAGATAATTTTCAACTATTGATATTGGTCTTTAGCTACAATGGATGCGAAAAAACTACCTTCTGTTCTTATATGATTTTTTTTTCATTTAATGCACAGAGTTTTAGAAGTATTAACTTCTATCTACACCGCTAGATAACTCATAGAAACTCTATTAGCATAGCTAATGTATTTTTTAAAGTTGTACGTCCATGCAAAGATATGGAGTCATTATTGAAGTGCAAATATGGTAAATATCTTATCATCCTAAATATCTATTCTGAAGCAGCTGTCTTTGGTGAATGAAAGAGATAATGGTTTGGAGAGATAACTTTTGTAATATGGATTATGTATAGTCTTTTTCCTTTTTATCATGTTTATCTTTTTTTAACGCTACTTGCAGTTTTAGAAGATAGCGCTAGGTTATGTTCTTCATCTCTTAATTTTTTTTTGTGTTAGTTACACTTCACATTCCTTGCTCTTGTTACTCCATTCTCAAGTAGCTTTTCCGTGTCCATGAGCATTGTCACCGATTGGTGGTAGGTGACTTTGTTCATGGAGACACTTTCTTTTCTGACCACTTCTTAGTCCTTTGTATTTTATTTTTTCTATTCTCAGATATGGTGGCTATGCTGCCCCAGCTCCGGGCCAAGCCCCTGCACCAGGTCAAGCCCCAGCACCGGGTCATTTGCCCTACCCAATGCAGCCCCAGGGTATGCCGGCTCCCCCCGCTGGCTATGGCTACCCTCAGTACCCAGTGTACACACCCATGCCACAGGGGTGAGTATTTATACCTAATATATACATCTTTTCTTTATAATCTCCAAGCTGTCTTTGTCTGTGACTGCGTAATCTTGTAATTTTAATTGGGCTTACATTTTCTCAGATTATTTAGACACTTTAAAAAGTTTTTATTTTATTAAAGAATTATTATAGCTAGATGGTGAAATGAATTACTATCTACATGAAGCTTGAATGAGGTCCCTTGTCTGCTCCATCAAAAAGAACAACAAAACAGTATATCATTAGTAACGAGGAAAGCTACCTTAAAAGGAGCAATGTTCCTCTTCCTTATGATAATATCTCTTAGAAAATTGCACAGTATGTGAAAGACATGTTTTGTTTGGGTCACGCTGTACCAAATCATTCTTCTATTGAGTGACTTTCGAATGAGCCAGTAGAGACGTAGATGAAGATGCATGTTTTCTGGCACCAAAAGAATGCGGCTTACCGGTGCCAGAAACGGGCATTCAGTGGGGTTGCCACCGATGGAAATCGCAAATAAATCTCCTTGCCTCCCGAAAGGGAGTCTCAATTCATTCCGTTTTTTCGGTAACCACCCATGTGCTCCCGGTCACATGGGCAGAGGCTCAACTACTCCTCGCGGGGAACGTGGAGTCGAATCGACGTCATGTTTGGACATGTAACGTGTGTGCAGAAAGAATGACAAGAAGACTCATCTCACTGCGATTCTAGTCACAAACACAACGCTGGGTACACAAAACATGAGCAAACATAACAACAGCACGATACACAAACACCAGGACTTGCTCACTTCACACACAGCTCAACACACCTACACAGCTACCTCAAACACCAGCCCCGCCACAGCCTTAAACTCCACCGCAAACAGAAACTCAACCAGCCCCCCAAAACTCTCAAGATACTCCAAATAAACATCCATGGCATACAGAGGAAAGTGAATGAACTAGAACACTTGGAAGTTATCACATCAACACAATATTGACATCATCACCTTACAAGAGACCAAACTCCGCCCCACACAAAACACTCCCAAAATATGCAACTACACTCCAATACGAACAGACAGAAACCGAAGAGCTGGTGGCGAAATCTCAACTTACATACACAAAGACATCACTCTCATAACTAACAGCACTAATCAACATAGACAAAACAAAAATACAAATCATCTAGATAAACATCAAACAAGAAACACCTCATAATAAACCTGTACAGCCCTACATAGGGGCTCCACCAACCCTCACCATATCAAAGAAGACACTGATACTACCTCATGCTTCAACCATCATTGCACACCGCCATCATTAAAGTAGACATAAATACCCACTCAACCCTCTGGCTCGCCCCTATTGGAGACCACAGTGGTCAACTCACATCAGAAATAATAGAAAATTCCAACCATGTCGCACTAAACACGAACGCATCCACACGCATACCCTATAACCCAACCCACCTGACATAACAACAGTCACAAACACTGTTGAAACACAATACATAGAAACTTAACTTGGACATCAGTACAAGCACTCAACTCTGACCACCAACAAATACCAACCACACTGAACACCAAAACAAACTATAGACTAATCCAAAGCAGAAGGAGGATAGCTAGGTACTCCAATTACAAGAGAGAAGACTGGACACAATTCACAGAAGAAATAGAACTGGCCTTAAACAACATAACTCAACCTACCAACATCCACACCGCAAACAAAATCATATCAAATATAGCTAAATACTAAACGCAAACAAAAACAACATACCAAAAGTTAAGATTCACAACAAACACAAACTCCTCCCACAACACATTAGAAAAATCATCACACTCAGAAACACCAGAAGAACACAAGAGCATATAATCCAACAAATCCAAACATAACAAACCTAAGCACCGAAATAGATAAACAAATCCAAAACAGAAGGGGAATTCTGGAAGGAACACTTAGGCGACCAATGGGACCACAAACAGAACACACACATTCTGGCGAACAGTAACTGAACTCTCCAACAAAAAATTATCTACCTCCAACTTACAACCAAACAATCACATTCGGAGAGAAAACCGCAATTACAAACAAAAGAAAAATCAGAGCACTTCAGCAAACAATTCACAAACATTATCACACACAAAACAAACAGACTTCGGCGCAAATTAGATTGGCTCAAAAAGAAACTCCCAGGACACTGCATAACAATTGCAACAAACCAGGCAATAGAAGCAATCGAAAGCGCTAAAAACAACAAATTAACTGGACCATATCACAATTTTCAGACGTCTCAAACACCTAGGTTCCAAAAGCCATACAATGCATCACACACATCTACAACATAGCACACAACACTAACCCAATCGCACTCGCATGGAAACTAGCCAAAGTCATACCCATCACCAAACCACACAAAGATCCAAACACAGGAACCAACATCATATAGACCCATATCACTACTGAGCCCACTTATCAAAACATTAGAGAAAATAATACTCCCCCACATAACACACACATCACCAACATGGTTTCATGGCCAAACCCTCTACAAATACTGCACTTCACATACTAAATAGCATAATCAATACAGGCTTTAATCAAAAACCATTCACACACAGAACACTATTGACCGTACATGTCGAAAGCATTAGATACGTACCCACTCTCACTAACTAGTAACTACATAATGCTCCAACAATCATCAAATTCGTGGTTAACTACATAAAAGGTCGCAACCAATACATACAATACAATGACACAACTTTCTCCAGTAGACACACAAAATCAGGCGTACCACAAGAAGGTGCTTTTATGATAACTGCATATTGTCCCAGCCCTGGTAATAACTAGGGTTGTGACAATAAAATATAATCTTGAGCATATTTAAAATAAAAAATATTCCTAATATGAAAAAACAATTCTCATTTCGAAAAAATATATTCTCGTTATGAAAAATAGTCTTTTTATTAGAACATATTCTTTTCATGAATAAATACTATATTTTATGAAACTATTATATTTTCCTGTTCAGAGATGAGCCATGTAAGAAAAATATTTCCTAGATACATTAGAAGTACTCTATATTCAAAACCGGAAGGATACATCCGGAGTTAGGATGTAGCCAATAGATAATGAGAAAATAAGTATTATAGAATTAAAAATAAGAGATAATATAAATGTAGGTATTTGGAACAAGTATTCCCGTACCTTTTGTGAATTGGTATCAAAAATTATTAATTATTTGATTATCTGTTACCACTTAGGGTTACGGGTAGGACTAGGTTTTGATACATAGGGTGTATTTGTATTACAATTGTATTACTTTTATATCCAGGAGACCCCACTTTCCCGTGGTGATACTGTTAAGTACCAAATTTTTTTTCTCTCTATTTTGTTTAGAACATCACCTTTATTATATTTTCTTTGATTGTTCTCCACTTTTGTATAACTAACTAACGGGTAGTCATACCCCAAATAAAAATAAAAAAAGAGAGCGAGTTGGTAGTTTTTCGAATGCCGAACATAATTACGACTCCTCTGAGAAAATGATTGTCAGTGAGACTGGGGACACGTCTTCCTCTAGACAAGGAGATGGTGTTCCATTAGAAAAGCTGCTGTCTCAAATTCAAACCATAGTAAATAACATTAAAACAATAACCAAATCCAGAGAGTCAGACAACCTAATTGCAGAAACCTTATCTGACCTTGCCAACAACTTCAAGACCAAACAACCAGACAAAAAGACTAAAAGAACAAACCAAACTGAAAAGAATAAAACTGAAGAAAGACAAATTCTGAACAATTTTTTCAGACTTCCTGGCACTACTGATAATAGAAAATACATTAAAATTAAATTTGAGAGTGAGCTAAAAAGAACAATAAGTGCCTTTGATCTCTACAGAGAAATCAACACCATTATAAAAATCCAACTTAATAGAATCTTCAGCATCAACAAATCATCATTCATAGCCTGTATAGAAATAGACTCTCAATCATCTAAAGAAAACCTTCTCAAACTGTCCACCATCAACAATAAACCATACAAAATTACACTCTACGAACCATTCAACCATAGTCGAGGAATCATTTACCTCAGAGACTTGGATTTGGATGAGGAATCATTGGGCGAGCTGAAAGAATGGATGAAAGAAAAGCATGAAAATCTAATCAATATAGAACAAGCCTCATTCATAAGAACCAAAAACCCTGACACCAAAGCATTCATACGAATCACGAACCACCCCTCATAGCATCTACTTACCAGGATTATCAGGAGAAACCAGGATATATCCATTCAACAACAAACCTATGAGATGCAAAAAATGCCAAGCATACGGCCACACTGTAAAGAAATGCAGATCTGAGAAAGTTGTATGTGGAAAATGCTCCACATATGGACACAGCTACGATGATTGCCCTGCTGATAAGCCTAAATGCCTGCACTGTGAGGAAGAGCACCCAGCAGGCTTTCGAGAGTGCTCCCGTCAAATGAGAGAATGCGAAATTTTGAGAATCCAGAGTGAACACAAGAGTCAGCTTTAAACGTGCCCTCCAAATTGAGAACGGAGATGAAACCACTTCCACATCATATCAACCACTACCAGAAGTTTTCACAATTCATTTGTAACCCGAAAACAAAGAGACTTAAACCATGGACTGCCCCCCCCCCCCCCCCGGCCAGGTTTGATAGTGACAAAATGTATACTGTACTTATTTTTACTATAAAATAGGTAATTGGGTATACCTTATTTTGCAAAAAAAAATTGTCATATTTTCGAAGAAAATGTAATAATTATTGGTTCGCATTGAATAATGTTTAATATATTAATAAGAATTAATTATGCTATTTATATAGACCGGGGGTTTTTTGCTTGGGGGGTTTACACTACGTGCCACACTTTTGTGTAGATCACAAATTTTGGGATAAAATGAGTAAAAATCAATGAAATAAAATGAAATTTGCAGTTAATATGGAAACCCTCACTAGGAGGTTATGTATAAAATTTGAAGGTAATCCGTTGTTTATCAACAGAGTATGATCAATTTTTACATTATTTAACCGTGCTACGCTCTTGTGTTTGTTGTCCTCACATTTTTAAATATCGAAAATGAGTCGCCGCCCGTGTCTTTCTGACTCTGAAAAGAGTAAGATAGTATCCATGCTGGCTGAGGGACATGATGCAAAGTCTATTTCCACTGAAATCGGTCGTGACCCACGTACAGTGAATAAATTTATTGATGATCCCATGAGGAAGGTCACTCGTAAGGATAAGGGTAAATGGAAAGTAGCAACCAGGTGGAACTTGTCCAGGATCAAGAGGGAACTCGAGAGGAACTCCACTGCCACAAGTGGGGAAATTTTCAAGAGTGCAGGTATGGAGGAAGTCCCCAAAACCACTCGTTGCAGGATCTTGAGAAGTATGGCTTCTCATGTTTCACCCGTTATCAGGCCTCCTTTGAAGGAGTCACACAAGAAAGCAAGATTTTCTTGGGCTGAGAAGTATCTCAAGACAGACTTCCAGACTGTGCTCTTCACTGATGAGATGCGAGCGACTCTTGACGGCCCTAACGGTTGGGCAAAGTCATGGACTGCCCATGGCTCTTCTCGTCCTCAGAGGATTCGTCGTCAACAAGGAGGAGGAGGTGTTATGATGTGGGCTGGAATACTTGGAGACAGATTGGTGGGACCCTTCCGTGTACCAGAGGGCGTTAAAATCACGTCAGCTAATTATATTAGCTTTTTGAAGAACAATTTTGTTCCGTGGCTGAAGAGGCAACCAGCTGCACTCAAGAAAAAGATCATTTTCATACATGATAACGCCCCGTCCCATGCAGCTACAGCCACCCGCAGTTACCTGGAAACTCTTAAGTTCTCGGATGATAAATTGATGGTCTGGCCCAGCCTCTCACCGGATTTAAATCCAATTGAAAACCTCTGGTCCATATTAAAACAAAAGTTGTATGCGGGAGGACGTCAATTCACAAACAAGGAGGACCTCTGGAGGGAAATTGAGAAAATCTGTGAGAAGATAACACCAGATACTATAAATAAGTTGACTAGCTCCATGGATAGACGTCTTTTGAGGGTCGTTGACAAGAGGGGAGGTTTTACTGGGTATTAATAATTAAAATGCAGTTTTTGTTATAATTTCATTAATTTTGTATTTTCGAAGTAATTAAATTTGCACTCTTGTAGCTCCTGCATATAAATAACACTTTTTGAGTTTAATAAAATTGTTTTTGAACGTTATATAAGCACTTTTATCCTCCTGCACAAGAGCGTGGTACTCTGAAATTATACCATTTTAGGAAAAATCCTTGTCAATTCACCAATAAGTATCACAGGCATTTGAAACTTCTTGGCATGTTACATCTGTGTTGGACAAGTGTCTACTGAAAATTTCAATGGATTTGGATGAGTTATACTCATTTTACAGCAAAATGTGTGATCTGCACAAAAGTGTGGCACGTAGTGTATGTCCGTGGGGTATTTTGTATGGGGGGTTTTTGACCGCGGGGGGTTATTGTCCTGGAATCCTACATAGACCAGCTGTAGACCTAGAACTTGCAACACCACTAGTCAAGACTATCCCTAACTTTTACCCCCATTTCCTTGACCATATAAGAACCAACTATCCGAATCATGTTCACATCTATACAGATGGGTCTAAGGATGATCGTGGTGTTGGGGCTGCATCCGTGTATGGCCCAAAAACCTCATCCCAAACCCTCCCAATAATAGCATCAGTTTACACAGCAGAACTCAAAGCACTACAAATAGCCTGTACCCTCATAGAAGAAGACGACAAAGACCATCTCTCCACTCAATACCTCTTTTGCACAGACTCACTTGGAGCAGCAGAAGGACTGCTCACAATGGACCCAAAAAACCATTTGATGCACAGACTCCAGAACGATTTTCATAAACTCCTAACCCAATCATATAACATTTCTGTCCTATGGATCCCTGGTCACAGTGGGATTCCAGGAAACATCCTGGTTGACCAAGCTGCCAGAACAGCAACCTCAAATATTCCCCAATTCATCACCTACCCCTTCACGGACTGGAACCCTCATATTAAACAATCTATCTCAGAAAAGTGGTCCGAAAGATTTAATAACCGCCAATTACATCTAAAGAAAATAAAAAAACAAGCCATCAAAGTGGAAAAAGCACAAACTGTCGAGACAGCAAGGTGTAGCTCTCAATAGATTGAGACTGGGACACACAAATGCCACTCACAACCATCTAATGGACAATGACGTTGATGCGCCTTACACAGTGTGCCAGCCAGTGGTGCAATGACGCCATCGCGACTGTGGGGCATATCCTCATCCACTGCCCTGGTCTCACTGACCAAAGAAATGCTCTCAAAAATGACATTGAAAAAGAAGATCTTACACTGGACAATTTGCTCAATGATGATGCAAACCTGGAAGCTCTCTTCCAGTTCCTCAGAACAAGTAACTTCTATCAATGCATTTAGTGTATGTATCGAGGTACATAATTGAAGAACTGCCAATCGCTCTCTTTTAAATAATTATTCTTTACTAAACTTTTTGTTCCGAATACCAAAAAATTCCTTTGGTAAATGATAAGATTTAGTAACTTTGTTTAGTTCCCTTTTTGGTTAAATTTGGATTTTAATTTTTTTGCCGCTATAATGGGGTCACCTGAAGGTCACACATTGCGAGACGGCGAGGGATAACCGGCAATCAGGAGCAGAGCTCCTATTAACTAGACCTCAGATCTCACACTACTACTGACTCCCGGTTATGAACTCTTCTGTTATATACTATTGTATGAAGAGGTGTGATTCTATTGGAAAATTCCGTAATAAGTTTATTACATGATAATATATTCACTTGAGGTATTTACTTTACACCTAATTTGCCAATACATAATTTACGTTAACTTTATATTTTATAACATTAGAAGACTCTTAACACAATGTAACGAATAACCTTTAAAATTTACCCATTTTATTATAACTAAATATTACTGTGAGTGAACTTTGTCAGACGATTTACACACATTGCATCCATATGACATGATTTAAGTTAATACGACTTATTTCAACTCGTCAAAGATTTCTATAACACCGATACATGAGATTAGCATTAGTATGGGACGATTTTTGGCCGATTCAGCTTCCGATTCTTCATATATATATTAAAAGTTTATTAAAAATACACTTAAATAAATATTTATTAATTATTTCATACTTGTACATGTTTAACAATATTAAAACTGATTTTATTTTTGGGATTTCAAGCTACAATCATTAACCATTTAACAATTGTTAGGTTATAACACATGTATGTTAGTAAATTTATTTATGATAAGTATAGTTTTTATTTACTCATTCATACTTACTTAAACCTCCAAATAATCACTCTTGTGATATTTATTCGAATTTTTCAGAATAAAGCTAATTCCACAGTCTCACAGACGTTATCAGACAGCACTTACCAGTTACCAATGCAAAATAAAAACTTAATTGTGTCTCTACGATACACGAGCAAAGGCGTTCGCCATGCACTTAAGCATGTCTTAGATGCAAAATAAAGCTTAAGTTTTAAAACATGTTTAAATAAATAACTAATTATTAGCTAAAGAATCTAAATCGGAAATTGTAGTCATTTCTATTGGTACCATTCCGATGCGGATTCCCCAAAAAAATCACTATTCTTTCGATTGTTCCATCACTAATTAGCATCCAAATATAATTTTAAGGGGCTTGCAGCACTTTCATGAATTGAGAATATGAAGCATATTTCAGAGTATAAAAAAATTAATTTAGAGATTATGGAGAGTATTTATAAGAAAATATGAGGCATATTTCAAAGATAATATTGTTACAACCCTAGTAAAAACAAAGTAACACATCTTTATTGTGTTTGCTACCCATTTATTTCTGGGCTCAATTTTCTGTGAGCCCAATTGTCGTCCCACGGCTGAAAACGTGATCTGCAACATTAACCTATCCTTACAATGAAGCCATTTCCTTTGAAACCTCAGAAATATCTGTGCCTCACTCTGGACCTCAGATTGAGATAGAAAATCTTAACTTAGAAACAAAAGAACTGAAAAATCTTAACATTTCGTAAAGCCCACCCAAATCAAAATATCTTACTAGAGAGGTGTACTGGGCAGCCAGTGACGGATGTTGATGAAACACAATCCTGTTGAAAATGTGTGCGTTGGACTGCACATAAGTGTGCTTTATCCTTCCAACTATCCTATAGTAGTAGTAGCTCTCTTTGATGCATTGCAGTTATTGACTTTACTAATAAAGTAGAATTAGTAACCCTCATCTCACAGTTTCTTTTTTTCCAGGTACAACCCTTACTATGCCCAGCAAGCTGCTCCTCAGTACCAGCCTTACCCCCAGCAACCAGCACAGCCACCCTCAGGGGGATATCCTCCATACCCCCAGCAACCACAATGGCCCCCCAAGCCTTAGTTACCTAAAATGTTCTACACGCACTAAACTATTCGCTTTATTAGTTTATTATCAGATAAATGGTAACTAAATATTATACTCAACGAGCCATGTTTCTTTTGAAGCTATAGTTCTATTTTCACATAGTTCTATTGTGGTCAATTCACCATAGTTCTATTCTATTGTCGTCAATTCACCATAGTTCTATTCTAATGTGGTCAATTCACCATAGTTATATTGTGGTCAATTCACCATAGTTATATTGTGGTCAATTCACCATAGTTCTATTCTACTGTGGTCAATTCACCATAGTTCTATTCTACTGTGGTCAATTCACCATAGTTATATTGTGGTCAATTCACCATAGTTCTACTGTGGTCATTTCTCTCTCTCTTTTCAATGTAGTTCAGACAATCCCCTTCACTCCTCTAAACTCTTTACTTTTTATTGTCTTTACTTTACTGGCTGTTACTTTTAAGTTGTCTCTCAATTCTTTTTCTTCGTTATTCGTAACAGATGTTAGAACTTTAAGTTACTTCTTTTTTAAACTTTTCCAGTTTATTCACAAGTTAACTTAGAAGATTAACGAAGGCATCAAATAGGGAGCTTGCTACATTAATTATAGACATATTATCTAATGGAGAATTTATTTTATCTTTGATTTTATTGATGCTACTCCTTTCACAATGAATTACAGCATTGAAACGTTCAGTCCAATGTGGTGGTATCTGGCACTTATAATATCCACGGCATATTTTAGTTCTGTAGATTAAGTTAAATTGTTCTATTTTTTCAATATTATCTGAATGAGTAAATTCTATAATATATATATTAGACATTACACCTAAGAAAGTGCATAAAGGTGTACTCAAATAATCTAAATAATAAATAATACACTATTTTCAATTGTTTATTTCCTTGATTTTCTTCAAATTTCTCCTCAGTCGGGACAATCATTTTGTAAATATTTTTATTAGGAATAAATTCAGGATGGTAATGAATAAATGGTTGACGGACACTTGGCCGAAATATCTTAATTTTGAAAAAATCGGATAGTAATATAATAAAAATAATAACTTTAAATAACATAACCATTAATAACAACAAGTGGTGAGCCAGTGGCAACATTTTAACTCCTCTTAGGTGGACGCTTTGGGTGCATCCTATTTTTGGGTCACGTGACTGCTGTGCATTATATTACGTCTATGACTCTATGTATAATATTAACTCTATGTAATTACAGGAGGAGCTGATTTTTTCCTCTCAGCATGTGGTAGTATAGCTACAAAAGATATTTTTGAAATATCTTCAATTGCATTTTGAAGATCATTTATTTTATCTTAATGTTCATTTTGAATAATTTTTATCCCTCTCTTTTGTAATCATTGAAATAAATTCAAAATAATAAATAAATGTGTTTGAAAACTTAGAATTGTTCCCAATAAATTTAAAACAATATTAATATCTATACTAATAATTTCCTTAGTGTGTTTATTTATTTGGTGTCCGCTTTTACACGACGGATATTAAACCTGAAGAATGTAACTATGATACGCACGGAACATATTGACTTGATTTTTAAGTATCCTGTTTCTATTCAATTTTTAAATTTATTTAATCTATACTATAAAATAAATTAGACTATGCCGAAAATTTAATTTAATTCATTAAAAGTAACCTAATAACGGGAAGTAAATTGGTGTTGATGATGACCCGTTATTTTAACGGGAAAGTACACTAGTAATTAATAATCATTGCAAATTATATACACATGACGGAGCGAGCTGTGTTACACATCTCCCCCATTGCGTTACTCTGGACACTGAAGATCTGAACATAGAATTATATAAACTACTCGAGAGAGAGGAAGTGTTGCAGGACGCTAAAGGTACGTTTTGCATGCAGCGAATGTTGCGATCATCGTTCAGCAATGATCGCCTGGAAATGGGAATACATTGAATTAGAGCTCAGCGATAATCGTTCGTTGCAAAACAGCCCCAGGAATAGCACTGAACTAGTGCTCAGCTATAATCGCTGGGCGATGATTACTGAACGATGATCGTATTAATCGCTGCATGCAAAACGAACCTTTAGGAGGACTGTCTAAAACCTTATTTTGTTTCAGTTATTTATCATTTCTCCATTAAATTTTGTTTCAGTTATATCATTTCTCCATTGAACTGACGCTAGATTGCCAGTCACGTGACCCAAAAATAAGGATTTTAGCGTCCCGCAAGACGCGATATTATTTTGGCCTCTGACTCACCACTTGACAATGAAGAAATTGGGCGCACAAGACCGCCCTGCATCATTGGAACAACAATTTCTAAAGTATGGCGAGAAGCTTCTTTCCACCCCCTATATTTCCAATGAAATCCATGCGCATGATTATGAAAGAATTCAAATTGTTTAGCAATATATGCTTGCAGTTCGTAATATGGATACCAATTTTGTACACATTTAAATTAATTTTCCTTGCTATAAGATAACATTAAATTCGATGGAAATAGAAAATAAAAACATTTATTGAATAATTAACCGGAGGCTGCTGTTAGTAATATGGATACATATATGTGACATTATGTACATATTAAAATTTAATTTCCTTTTTTTTTATAAAATATCTTTTAATTTCATGGAAATAAAAATTATAAACAAATTAAACGGAGGCTGCTGTTCGCAATCTGGATTTACATTGAATAAAAGTTTTTCGGTCAAATTTACGCCAAATCTACTTTCGGCCAAGTGTCCGCGCACGGAATTAACCCTTTATTGCATGAAGCCTTTATAAATGGATATTTTTGTTGGAACTTTATATACGAGGTAAAAGGCATCATATTTGTATGATTTGACTGTCAAAACTTTAAAAAGTCAATTTTTATGTGAAATATGAGATGGTCACTAAAGTGACCAAACCGACCATGTCGATTTCTACTGTAACACTAAAGTGACCAGTATGCGTGTATCGCCATGATGTAAAGGTTGAATAAAATATCACTTTATGAGAAAAATAATGAGTATTCATAGCTTTATTGTGTGCCATATTAATCACATTCTGTTTTTAAAATAATTACTCTATTGATACAATAAAAAAATATAAATATTATCACAAAATGTGACTAGAAACATTACAGAAACAAAACGAAAACTAGTAAGAATATGAAACTATTATCTTTTGGCATATGAAATATCACAAATTTTAATGAACGGTTTCATACTGATTACGGAAATCATTATTTCACTTTATGAAAAGTATAATGGCAATAATTATCAGCTTATCAGCTCTGTTGCATAAGTACTGCATGCATTTTATGCAGAAGTATTCAGTTCTGCTTCCGCAATTCATCCTGCACCTTTGCTACGCATCTGCTGTAATTTTGCATTCCGTCAAGATGCACATCATCGGGAACTGTTCTGAGATTTGCGAAAGTCATAAGAGCCACGCCCAATTGTCTTTAGTTCTACTTCAGATTCCATTTCTTTTTCTGTACAACCTTCTCGTCCACCTCTAAGTGTACAGGTACTTTCCAAAACCCTTCTCGTTGAGTACAAGCCTGAGTAGTGGTGATGCCAAGCAGTTGTCGAAATAGAGATGAGTACCGACAGGCAGATTTTTAGTCAGCTCAATTGCTACCTGTTCATACTTGCATACTTCATCTGGAATTTGGATGAATTCTTGTTCTCTTTGGCATCGGTCCACATTCAATGTTTTATACATCAGCTTCAATTACCGGTTCACTACAGATATTTAGAGTCACTTCTTCAGGTTCATCATGGACATCAATCTCATCTACAATATCAATATCAGATTCACTTCCGTCATCACTAGCAGGCGTATAGTATCTGTCTATATCGCTGTCATCAGAGAGTCCAAGTCGCTCGTCCTCACTTCCATAGGGAATATCCAATAGTAACTGTGCTCGTATCTGGCTCGTAGACAGAGAACGAAGTCTTTTCAGTCTGTAACTTAAAATATTATAACATGACAATAGAAAAAATCATGAATGGCTTTCAAAAAGTCGATAAAAAGGAAATAGTGTTTCTCATGACTTAGTATCATTTATGCATAGTGGTAACTATAGTGCAAATCCAGAAACACCATTCCTCGGATTGGTTACTATAGTTACCCATTGAAATTATTCTATATAACTCATATATGGATGATATTTATTGTTCTATATATATCTGAATTGAGGTAATGGGTTGTTTACAAGAGTCTTGATATGAAATATATGCTAATTTATGTACATTAGTATTTAGAAATCGCTAATTTACTAGACTCACCTTGATGACATCCTCACTCCTTGACTTTGAGTTTCACACTGATATGTTATGGCGCGCGAGTGTTCTCTACCGATAGAATATGTAACTACATAGTATACACTATAGTGTACACCATGCAAAATTAGGATAGCGGTTCAATATTGTTTGTAATAATTATTTTATTTTTGGTCACTATAGTGACCAATATGCAAGAAAGGGTTAATAACTAGGGTAAGTAACGAATTATCGGTCTGGTTCACATCTTCGTTCATTTAAGAAAAAACGATATGATAATAATGTTATGTAAGTTTTATCTTTATTTATATCCATGATACCTACACTCTGCTGGTATCATGGATACTTTATAAACGTTAATATGAGTGAATGAAGTGATAGATTAACTTCGTAAATAAATTTAGTATTAATTTAAATTTTCGTTAATTTGAGTGTACAATATTTTTCACTGGCAAAAAATTAGTTTAGTTGTGAATTCAATGAAATGGCATATAGGTATGAGGAAGGTTTGAGGAAAACAAATATGATATATTAAACTATATATTGCTATGGAGATGCATATGTAGCCGCACTAAACCTTTTCCAATTGAATTTCCTCCAAGTGAAATTTCCTCAAAGTGAAATAGCATTTCCTCCAAGTGAAATAGCATTTTCTCCAACTGAAATAGCATTTCCTCCAACTGAAATAGCATTTCCTCCAAGTGAAATAGCATTTTCTCCAACTGAAATAGCATTTCCTCCTACTGAAATAGCAATTCCTCCAACTGAAATAGCATTTCCTCCAAGTGAAATAGCATTTCCTCCAACTGAAATAGCATTTCCTCCAAGTGAAATAGCATTTCCTCCAAGTGAAGTAGCAATTCCTCCTAGTGAAATAGCATTTCCTCCAACTGAAATAGCATTTCCTCCAAGTGAAATAGCATTTCCTCCAACTGAAATAGCAATTCCTCCAAGTGAAATAGCATTTCCTCCAACTGAAATAGCATTTCCTCCAAGTGAAATAGCAATTCCTCCAAGTGAAATAGCATTTCCTCCAACTGAAATAGCATTTCCCCCAAGTGAAATTGCATTTCCTCAAAGTGAAATAGCATTTCCTCCAACTGAAATAGCATTTCCTCCAACTGAAATAGCATTCCTCCAACTGAAATAGCATTTCCTCCAACTGAAATAGCATTTCCTCCAAGTGAAATAGCATTTCCTCCAACTGAAATAGCATTTCCTCCAAGTGAAATAGCATTTCCTCCAACTGAAATACCATTTCCTCCAACTGAAATAGCATTTCCTCCAACTGAAATAGCATTTCCTCCAACTGAAATAGCATTTCCTCCAAGTGAAATAGCATTTCCTCCAAGTGAAATAGCATTTTCTCCAAGTGAAATAGCATTTTCTCCAACTGAAATAGCATTTCTTCCAAGTGAAATAGCATTTCCTCCAAGTGAAATAGCATTTCCTCCAAGTGAAATAGCATTTCCTCCAACTGAAATAGCATTTCCTCCAAATGAAATAGCATTTCCTCCAAGTGAAATAGCATTTCCTCCAAGTGAAATAGCATTTCCTCCAACTGAAATAGCATTTCCTCCAACTGAAATAGCATTTCCTCCAACTGAAATAGCATTTCCTCCAAGTGAAATAGCATTTTCTCCAACTGAAATAGCATTTCCTCCAAGTGAAGTAGCATTTCCTCCAACTGAAATAGCATTTCCTCCAAGTGAAATAGCAATTCCTCCAAGTGAAATAGCATTTCCTCCAAGTGAAATAGCAATTCCTCCAAGTGAAATAGCATTTCCTCCAACTGAAATAGCATTTCCTCCAAGTGAAATAGCATTTCCTCCAACTGAAATTAATTACGACCATCAATAACCCAGTAAACAGCCATAGATTGTAAGTTATTTCATTATATAGTTATTTTGATTGCAGAGTAGATTTACTTAATTAAATATTAGTTTCATATATATTACAAGATGTTTTTAAGTTGGCCATATATTCGTGGTACCTAGTTAGTCTGACAGTATTGTTGAGATGATCGAATACATATTTAATGTGATTTAATTTATTATATAGTTTGTCATACTAAGAAATACATTAAGTAAGGATATGTCATATTGTATATTATTGATTTGTATTATTATTGTGATTTGTCGAAGATTTTAGTTTCTCTTATTCTCTATTTTATCGATTTGTATTTTGTTCTTCGACAGGTTACGTCGTCGTATTACCTAGTGTTTTGTATCCAGAATGAAAAATAAAGAAAACGGTGGATAAGTGTGCTCATTATCCACGTCATCCTGAGAAGTTTGAATGACGGAGCTTGCACTAGGATGTGTGACTCAGGACTGGTGGTGGAAATTGGGCTTTGGTGGCTTTATATATGCTGGCTTGGTTCGCTGTGATTGGTGGCGGCAGAGGAGTAACCAAACCCCTGGGGGATGCTTAGTGGTGATTGCCTTGTGACGTATCTGCACTGCAGATCCGCCACAGACCTTTTTCTATCCAGAGCCGAGCTCCTGACGTTAAAAATATTTGAAGTCTGGTCGAGGGCTGAATCGAACAGTGCGACCTGAGCGCGTTTTGGTGAATGTGGGAGAACTCGATGAATGTTCTCTTGATCAACGGGGTGCTGTTCTCTTTTGGTTCACTGGGAATTTCTTGCGGAGTTTTTGTTTTAGATTTTGGTAAGTAGGCTGGTTTAAAACGGTCGATGGAGAGAGACTGTTGTTTTTCTTTTGGGCAGTTCAAGAAGAAAAAGTTTTGGAGTTCGTTTAAGAACTTTGTACGGTCCTGTGTAAGGTGATTCTATAGGCTTCTTCGTACTCGGTTCGTCCTCATCCAAGCGTTTAGGGTTAAATTTAAGTCTTTATGGATGCAGGAAGGAGGTGTCGTGTGACAGTCACCAGTCGATATATCTTGAAAGTTTATTGAGTGCATTGCATCAAGGAAGGTTTTGAAAACCTTACATCTTTGTGGGGAATAATGGATAAGCTGACACCAGTATCAAATAGAAAGTGATAACGTGTGTTAAAATTGAGGCAGATTTTCAGAGACAATCCGTATACCACGGCGTTAGCGGATTGTCCTTCTAGTTTGATGGAGTTGAACGGCTTTCTCTTGAAGGAGGTCGTGAGTTGTGCATTCTTGTCACAGATGGAGAGTTCAGAATGCACCAAGGATTGCATCGATTGGCTGCTTCACCATAGTAAATGTGGAATCGGCAGACTTTAGGCAGTTGTTTGTGGTTGAATGATCGTACATTAAGGGGATCTCTTGAGAATTATAGTTCATTTACTGTTTTGAGCTAACTTGGTGGCTACGGTACGTTGTTGTTGCTTTCATACCAATTTTCATTTTGGTAGTGATTTCGTATATCGTTGGAGTGGCTCATGGAGGAAGAATGATTTCGAGAGCGGTTCTGTCCTGGCTGACTTGTTGGATGGTAGTTAGGGGTTAATGGATGATAGTAAGGGGCACAACTTGCTGTTTGAATGGGGTTACAGTTAGTGCTATTTGGTTGATTATTATATTCTATGAAGTTGCGACGTCATCAAGTATTCCAGAATTTATCAAATTGCTTCGGATTTATGACGGTACTGCGTTCAGGAAATATCTTTTGAGAAATTCTTCAGGCAGGTTCCATGTTGTAGTGCTTGCTTTCAGGCGTTGTAGGTATAGCGAAGGTTTGCAGTCTAAGGTGCTCGGAATGGTAAAAAATTCGTTGAGAATTTGTGCATCAGATCGAGAGTACATTGAGATTATCTTAGCGTTGATAATATCATAGTCATTTGACCTGAAATCCTGTTCGGTCAAACGTTCGCATACATCGAGTGGAAAATTGCCAATTACGTGCCTGAATTTCGCTATAGAAGATGATATTCCAGAGTTACTGCACTGAGCCTCGAGAATAGCGAACCATGACGTTACTTTCTTTGTTGAGAACGGTGGTGGTCTAATACATATGGCTAGTGCCGCTGCTGATCCATCTCTTAGGTGGGTGGGGGTTCACGGGACCACGAAAAAAGCCCACACGACAAAATCCCTACCGTCAAAAGCCCTACCGTCAAAAGCCCACACGACAAAATCCCTACCGTCAAAAGCCCATGCGACAAAAGCCCACACCGACGAAAACAAAATTAATATTCCTGTAATATAAATAATCCATCTATGTAAAATTAGAACGAAGGAAGATGATAATTTAACAGTTTTCTTTCTACGGAATCATTGCAAATTTGTATTATGCACCAAATTTAGGGAAGCTGTTTTCGCAGAACTTAATTTTAAAACATTTTAATTTATGTACTAAAATTTTGTATATATTGGAACATTTTAGTCAGACGGCAGGCAACCAGCAGATGTCTTGTTCAATTGTCATGTAGGATTACTGATTGAAAGGTCAAACATCAGCCTCTGTAGACTTTGCTAACTATAGTCTTAGATTTTATAGCCAAGTAATTCGTAAATACTTTATTTGGTTACAATTATGTATACCCCTTACACATAATAATTAGTCAATTAGTATGGTTGTTGATGTCCTGAATACAGAGTTTATTCTAATTTGTTATGTTGCAATTGTTTGACAAAGCAATATTTTGATACAAATTGATAAACTTTCGTCGGTGTTGACTTTTGTCTGTGTAGGCTTTTGTCGATGTGGGATTTTATCGCTTTGAACTTTAGTCGCTTTGGGATTTTGTCGCTTTGGGCTTTTGTTGTGTGGGCTTTTGTCACCCTTTCAGGGTTCACGGGTGGCTGTTGTGTCTCACCGTTCATCTTCTTCTTGTCAGTTGTGTAAGTAGGTATAGAAGATTTGAAGAAGCAAG